>JASAND010030062.1:0-110000 GCA_030248195.1 Trissonchulus latispiculum | reverse complement strand
TGTAACATAAGGTCAAGAGTGGAGTAGAAGCGAAAAGCGACAGCTTTAATTTGTATTTGGATAATGTGTGAAATTCTGCATAACAATGTAATATTTACCAAACACGTAATCGGCTGACCAGTGGCCACTTGCTATGGCTATTTGTTGGTTGTGAAAAATGGAAGACGTAAAATAGCGGTAAAATAAGTTGAAATTAGACGTAAAACAAGTTGAAATTAATTTACCTAACAGTTCGGGCCGTTTTTTGCGACGTCAGGCCGTTCGGCCAGCAGAAATTTGCGGCCCCGGGCCGGCACATGTGGCCCGGCCCGCCACCGGCCCGCGGGCCGGTGGCGGGCCGCGGGCTGCGGCCCGGCCCGTAGGACCACATCGGCCCGCGGGCCGGCCCGTCCCGCAAAATTTTCTTATTTTCCAACACTACTATTGACACCATCTAATGGTACCTAGTATTGTTACTTAGTTTAGAGAACAACCAAGAGCTGTGGTAAAAGTAACTGATTTGATGCGAACAGTTTTGTTTGTATGTATCTATGTTTGTTTGTTCTGTTTGTATGTATCTTGTGAATTTTAAGTTTTAATTAATTCGTTGACATCCGCATTATGACTGCTTCAACAGGAATTTAAAAAGAGAAAAAGTTATTAGAGCAAGGTAAATTTAATATTTTAAGGACAAATCTAAAAATAGAAAATTATAAAATGTTTGAAAAATACCAAGACTAATTCCTCTTCCCATTATATAAGTTTTTTCTGTTATGGTATCTTTTAAATTTTATAAAAAACCGAAAAAATCTTAGGCGGTTACAAATTTTCTTAGTGAAAACAATTTTCGGTGGTTAAAAATTTTCTGAGCCAAAAAATTTCTTTATGCTTGATCCAGATTAATCCGGTTTTATCCGGTTTTTTCCGGTTTTAACTGGATATCGGGTACCCGAAGCAGGACCCGGGTACCCGAAAATTTTCGGGTACCCGGGTACCCGTCGGGTACCCGACTACCCGTGCCCATGCCTAGTAGGTGCATGTCGTGTAGGTGTCTTCCGCTAACTAAACACAAGCTTCTTTTATTGGAAACTAACACACAAGAAAATTTACAGAAGCTCTAAAACAAGAAGCCTAACAGCAAAAGTAACAACCATCTGTCCTTATCCTAATAGTTTAAAATTCATTACGTTTTTAGGAGCCCTGAGGAGTATAGAGGTACTGAAAAGCGGGTTGCGTGACTTGCCTTCAGCTTTTCACCTGAACACGAAAGCTTAATGGGGATACCTCGTGATACACAGCATCTCTATATATCTCTCTTGAGAAATGCAGAAACATATTTTTCTGAAAATTATTGGCTTCCACTAAATACTTTCTGTCTGCTCAGAGGCAGCAAAAACTAAATCATTTTGGATTTCATCAGGAGATTAGAAAGAGTTAGGGTTAGCCCAGTCTGTGTCCATAAAGCGGTTTTTACACTTCGGTCTCGAGTACGAGTATACACTAAAATCAGATTTCAGAAGCTGTGCTGGTGGGCTGATGAGACGGTAACGGAAAAGTTCGGCCATGTATTCGCTCGTACATAACGATAAGAATGAAGTATAGGGTTGCAGGGGTTGCTGCAGTGGGTGTAGTTTTCTGAGACTGTCTTCCCTAACCTATAGCTAAGGGGTTGTAGTATTGTAGTTCTCTGGAGGACTGTTTTGGTTAAGATGGCTCTAGCTATACGTTGTAGGGGTTGTAAGTCTAGGAATGTAGGATTGTGGAGCATTCTGAATTCGCAATATAGTAACTAAAAGTTTCGTTATTATTTGAATTTGCAGACGGGCCGCACTGTATATACTGAAGGAATGGTAGAAACAAATGGCTGTATATAAATATAATTTGCTTGTAGCTCAGTTGCATATAAACTCATTTTTAACAACATTAAGCTTTGCTGAAACTGAGCCGCCCCTCGGGAACTAGGGGGAGGGGTCGTCTAATATCCGAAGCTTCAGGGTATTGATTGACCACTAACGAACCAGTCATTCAACAACTTGCTAAAATATATTATATACGTTATTTATTATATTATTATTATCAACGTATTAAATTCACAACATATAAACACATCCTTAACAGAGGCAAGGCAATCGTCACTATCCCCCAAACGCTTTTCGCAAACGCTATGTGTCGAGGATCAAAGAACACTAGAAAGCGTATGCTGACGTACTCTTCTCATTATCTACTTTTAACAATGTACATACTCTTTTTGTTTAGACAACAGATCTGTACTCAAGCATTAGCCGGAACAGAAATCAACCTACCCAATTGTGCCAAATAAGTCTTGTATATTTTGCTACATTCGACCAATTAATGTATGAAACTTAGATACAGAATTCAGATTAGCCTACTATTAAGGCTAGACTCATTCACTAATGTTGACTTAAAATTCAAGTAATAGGCAATGTTATCAGTTTTATCCAGTCAGTTTCAAATAATATGTAGGTAATCATTTCATCCTCTTATTCACCGGCAATTTTCAATATATATCAGTTCAAATGCAAGCTCTTAAAGAATATTTATATTAAAGTTAAGCTAATGAAATTACTGCTATGTATTAATAAAATTAATATATATTTTATGCGTTATTTGTAAGTTTTTAGTTATTGCCTACAATACATACCATACATACATATTGTTATTATTCAAACAGTTGAAACTCAAAAATAATTGTTATGTACTTACAATATTAGCGATTCTAACTTTTCCATACATGCTTCATTTCAATCAAAATTGACTAAAATTTAAAACAGAAAGCAGGCCGAAGTCGAATTTATTTGCACTGTAATACAATTCTTTGGACTGCTGAAGGCCTACGAACATCCTGTACTTAGTCTGAAAAGAGAAAAAGGTCCTGAAACGGGGCAGCATGTAATTATGAAAAGTAGGTCTAAGCTTTTTAGTTCAAGAACCCAGGCCTTTACATACCTACACAGTTTGTCCCTTATAGGAAGCGGCTTGACTCAGAAATATCTTAAAAAGGTTATTACCTGCTCCTACACATCGTAATTAAGTCGGAAATTAGCTTGAAAGGGATAGAATCTTAAGATAAAGATTGTAACTGGACGTATAAAAAAATTCCTTGTCTAGACGTGTTCAGTTCAGTAATTGATCTTTATTACAATGAATATTTACTTTCACCGAATGCAGGAGCGAAAGAAAGTCAGCTTAGCCTGCTATTTTCAGAAGAAGTCGAAATATGTTCAGGTCTTGTCATGGTGAAATTTTCCTCCTAGAATGACTTCCAGCGAAAAAATTCACCGCTAAGAATTCTGGGGACGAGAACTTCGTCGTAATGCTGCAGTTACGCCGGTAGAAAGTAGTAGGTAGTTATATAGTATATATATATATATATATATATATATATATATATATATTTATATATATATATATATATATATATATATATATATATTAATATATACATATAATTGGACAGAACGTGCAAAGAATCTGTCAGCTAAAAAAATTATTTCAAGCAAAGCAGGGCCAATAACTCCAAATATAATTCAAAACGACCTGAATGACTAAACAGTTACACAAAAACTTGTACACTTCCACAAAATAGGAGTCATTCAATATCCAAACTCTTTCTAAATCCTACACTGGTTAAACTTTCAGCAAACTTGACAATTTAACGATTTACAGACAACTAAAATCTAAATGACTTTATCTTACCACAGCATCGAGCTTTCTGGATCGGGACGGTTTTCTCCGGAATGGGGAGGAGGATCGTACCAGATTGCAGAGCGGAGACGAGCCCTTGGGTGAGCTGGTTCCTGAGGACCGGGGCGATTTCTGACTACTTTTCGGAGAGACCTTGAGCCTGGGAGTTCCGGACATTTGGGCTCCCCAGAGAGCCTATGCTCCGCTGGTCCTCTAATCTTGGATCACAGGCAATAAAGGACGGCTAATGTCAGCCATAAGAGTCTTTGTGTCAGCAAAAACAGAGTTTTCCAAAAACAAAAGGCATTCGAACAAGTGAGGTTTAGTAAGACACAGTTCGCCTTGGGACATCAAAGTCTGGGTAGGCTGTTATCATAAAAAATGTAGTTTATGCAAAAACACGACCAATTTTTTTTCAAAGATTGTGGAGCATTCACCATGCAAGCGGGAGGGCTGCTACTGAACAAATGTATTCTGCACAAATATACCCAGGGACGATTTTTAGTTGCCCCGATTGCTGCTTTCTAGCTAAAGTAATCCCTTGACAAATTTGCAAAAAGTAGGCAAAATACAGGTTACGCACACATTTCAGCTTATTTCTCTATAATGAAGAGCGATTTCACAATAAATAAAAAATCGTCCCCAGCTATTTGATGGAAGTATCGAATGATATAACCGATGTCTCGCGAAAAAATTTACTTGAGTCTGCAAAAATTCTGGAAAATTATACTTCTTCTAAAATGTGTTAAAAATATTTTAGGAAAGCAACATTAGTTTCGTGGCATGCTTTAAAAAGAGAAAATGTCAAGCTGCATTTTGTGTAAAAACGGCTTCATAACTCCAAGTAATGAATGAGTAATAATGGTGCAAACTTTATGTGACCAAAGGGAATCACCACCTTAAAGTGCTGGTTCGGGTTCGTGTATTTTTGGGCTTTAAAAGCGCAATTGTCGTTGAAATTTATTCAAATTTGCTACAATTACATTATTTACCCTATAAAACATGTTAGAAAAGTCACGGCTTGAAAATTTGAGTTTTGGAGAAATTAGCTTTATTCCGCCATAACTTGCACTGTGACCACCCTACATGGATGAACTTATAGTCATTCGAATCCTCTCGCCAAGACCTACAACTTTGCTCTTGAGAGTTTTCTTCGATTAATTAAGGTTTAAGAGATAACAGCGAAAATTGATTTTCGAGGTCCAAAACCGGCCATTTTTCGAAAAATCAAATATTGCAAGATTTCGACAGCTTCAACAGCGCTGGTCCGTCAGTCAAGTAGTGTCCATATTTGTGTTCCTAAAGGACATCTTACGCCCAAAGGAGAGCTCTCTACGGTATCTCTGCCGGCGCACACCAGCGAAAATGTGAAATTTTGAAAATCGCAACTAGATTGTTTTGAACACGGATTTCTCTCAACTCATGCAACCAATTAAAAAAACGGCTTTACACACGTATTTTTGAGACAATTGCCGAGGGCTATTTTTCACGGTTTTGCATTTTGACTTTTAGTTCGAGAGAAATAAGCGTCCAAACTTGAAAATTTTGACGAAAATCGGACAAAATTTACGTTTTTCTCAAAATCTTGAGCTTCTTTACTCGTTAAACAATTTCAGAAAAAAATAGCCCTCGGGAAGACGTTTCTTTTGAAGCCTGAACTGGTCGCTTTTTGTTAGCTTTCCCACACTTCGAGAAATCCATGTTCAAAAATTGTTTTCATGTTATTGCAAGTCGTTGTTCAAATATCATGTTGTTCAAGCCGAAGAGTTGAAATGAGACAGCTATACTGCACCTAGTTGTAACAAGCACATTCTAAGCTTTAAAATGATATAAAAATTATTGTTGAACTCCAAAAATTGAGCAAATTACAGTCACAGCAAATTACATAAAATTTGCTGCAAATACCCGAACCAGCACCTTAAGCAGCTGGATGGGCAGTCTTTACGCAGTCGACTGCTGTCTGCAATCAACATGGTTGCACATTTTTGAGCACCAGTGTAGCTTGGGAGCTACACCTAGGTGCACTGGGATTATGTAGGTGCATAGTTACTATGTAGCCTGCTTGCATTTACGAGTAGTCTCGCAGTTACCAGGCTTACACTAGTCTACACGGGATTTCACAAATCAGAAATTCCCAAATTCCCAATCAAAAAATGCAACAAGACCTCACTTTAAAATAACAAATAAATTCAATTGTGATTGAATAATAACAGGTCTACCAAGGAATACTGCCCTTTTGGGGCCTACTTGTTGTTTCTATTTGAAAAGCCAATGGTTTATTAGATTGTTTCGTAAATTCAGGTAACTGCAAGCAAAGGATGCACCTGAGACATCGTTTCAACACTTTGGATTTTGGTTTCGATGGTTTCCTCCAATGACTACCATTTTTAAAAATAAAAAATACAAAATACAGGAGAGCGGTTCCCGGGAAGCGCCCCCTTAAAGCATTCCAATATTAACAAGTGTGTAGCGATGGGGCGGGGCAGTAACTAGAATGTTTGAATTCGCAGATTGCAATCGGTGAGCTTAATTCAATCAGTCCGTTCAATTGTTCGGTACAAACCCTTGCTCACACATTAATTATTTATTAGACCAATTTTCCCTCTTCTTTCTTCTCCTTTTCCAGAAAATTATCCTCCTCATTTTAGTTCTCTGTTTTTATCATTCATTTCTCCCCAGATTTCTACTCAATCATTTTATCCTCCTTCAACCTTATTATACCAAAGAAATGGGATAATTTCAGTCTTAAATCCAAACTAGGACTTTGGTATGGGCCCACACCGCACAACAGACGCATTTCTCGGCAATTAATCTACACAACTCTCCATAGAAAAGAAGTACAGGATAATACATAAATATTTTTGAGATGATAAACGATTTTATTTGGTTCAAGTTTTTGGATAAATTTCTTTAATGCCTCCTTAGAGAATAATAATTTCTAGATAAGCTGTGTTCACATGAGTAATTGATATAGAGATTTGTTAAGCTGAATTCAAGAAATTATTTCAAAGAAATTCCCCACAGCTTAGAGGATGCAATTTTGTGCCACGACCACCACTATAATAACTTCATAGGCTCAATAAAGAGAATGAAAGGTAGCAGTTTTTGGATCTGGTCTCTCTTGGATCCAAAATTATTCCTTCATTTCTATAGGAAAATCTATAAAAGCAACATGAAGCAAAATTCTTGTTTAGTCTTTTTCAATCTGGAAGCGTTTCTTCCATTTCTCATTAGGGTATATAATATGTCTGCTTGAATCAGAATAGGGTTTAACAATGCAAATATGAGTCAGTTTTAATAAATAAATTAAAATGACATCTTTGTCAAATCAGCAACTTATATATACGGACAGTTGCTCTGTTCTGTGTAAGTGTGCTACTAACGTGTGACGGGTCTTGTCTCGATTACCCCCCCCCGCCCCAAATCCTTAAAACTTGACCAAATGAGTTCGAATTTGGTATGGGTATTAGAGATGAGATTAGGGCCGAATTTTCAGGCCCGGCCCGGCCCGGCCCTGCTCAAATTTTAGGTCTGCCCGGCCTGGCCCGGCCCTGTGTCAAAAATTTCAGGCCCTGGCCCGGCCCGGCCCTGAGTGCCGTTTAGGTCTGCGCGGCCCGGCCCGGCCCTGAAAAGCCCTGATTTTCTTAAAAATTCTTCTATGGCGTTTTGAGATGTGTACAATCATGTGTATCTTAGCTCACTATCTTATTTTCGGGACCCAAAGTATATATACATGTTCTCTCAAATCAATTATGCATAATGAATATTTTAGAATTTCACCCTACTAAGGAAAATAGTCAAGAGAATAATAAATCGGAAGAATAAATTAGCTCGAGGTCGAATTACCGAACTGGTTTATTGTTTTAGTGAGTTTAAAATAGTTACATAGTAGGTTGAGTTTTTGTTACTCCAAAGTAGACATAAACAAACACAAACAGGCACTCATTATCAACTAAAATTTCAAAAAACCGTATGCAAACTCAAACAATACTTGGCACATGCCATCTCATTTGGTGCAAAGAAAGCAAGGAATTTGAAGTCAGGAAGGCAAACACAATTATTAGAAATGGAAAGCGTACATGTGCAAAATATGTAAAAAACGTTAGGGCTTGGCAGGGCCGGACAGGGCCGGGCCGGGCTTTTTCCGTTGGGAGTTGCGCGGCCCGGCCCTTACTAATTTTTTCTCAGGTCCGGCCCGGCCCGGCCCTGACTGGACAGCAGGTCTGCGCGGCCCGGCCCTGCCCGTCGGGCCGGGCCGGGCTTTCTCGGCCCTGATCTCATCTCTAATGGATATGTTTCCACCATTCTGAGTTCAAATATCGCAAAATGTTTTGTTTTCGCAAAATTCAATTTTTTGATTTCTGAGGGGGGATCATGGGAAACCGAAAAAATTTTGTCTTCGATTTTTCTAAAAAGTTGTGTATAGGGTTTTCGGGATCGCAGAACACGAATCTGAAATCCGTTTTTCGATTCAACTTTACGTTAGCTCAGCATTAGCTTACACTTTAAGTTTGCATCTTTAGCTTATACTGAGCTAACGAAAAGCTGAGTCGAATAACGGACTTCAGATTGTGTTCTGCGGCCCCAAAAACTGCTATATACAACGTAGCCAAATTTCGGTTTTTCGTCAAACAAACGATTTTTCGGCTTCCCTTGGTTCCCCCTTAGAAATCAGAAAATTTTGCTATATTTGAAGCGTGGCCGAAAACATACCCATGCCAAATTTTAGCTCATTTGGTGAAGGTTTAAGGATTTTGAGCGGGGGGGGGGGTAATCGAGACAAGACCCCGTGCGTCAGCTCGATTAGTTCTGTTATGTGTAATAGAGTACAATACACTACAATACTGAACATCTTGCACTGTCGTGCTCAAGTTTAGGCGTCACAGACTGCGCAAAAAGTTATTTTGGATAGAAATCCAAAATCAATTCGGTAACACTATAACTGTGGATCCTCAGACGTTATGTTCAAGGCTTTTAAATTGTACATACATCCGGTACCACAGCGCATGTAGTATAGTTTCCAGCAGCCAATTTTAGTTTCAGTTTCAGTTTCAGTTCTAGCCAGCTATCCAAAATAAGTCTAGTATCAATCGGCTGACTAGAGTATGTAGTGTCAGTTTCGGTTTAAGTCGATAACGTAAATAAATTATGTTTCAGTTTTAGTTTCAAGTCATTCAAAAAGCTCAGTTTTCTGCCTACAAAGCATAATTTGATGATTTTTCAGCCTCTTTATGCTACAAACGTAGCAGAGTTGCAGCTTCAACCTTTAAGGCTACAAGTTCAGAGGAAAGAATCCGACTTTCAGTTTCAAATATTTCAATTTCTGCTAAAATTTGGACAATACTTGGGCTAGTCGCTCGCTAGTGTTGCTGATGTAGATTGTGATGTTTCTGTTGCGAGGACCTCGTGACGACAGCTTACCATCAAGAGTCCGTGATTTTCTCCTATATATTAGAAGAAGAGTAAGCCACTAGAGAGCTCCTCTTCTTGGCATTGCGTAACCGTGCTCCGACCACAATACGGGAATGTCCCCCCGTTTGGGGGGGGGGAGTCGACAGGTATATCACCTCCGTTTAGTGGGGGGGCAGCCTAAAGTGGTCCCCGTTTGGGGGGGGGGGTCGCTGAAAGGGGTCCCCGTTTGGGGGGGGGGGTCGCTGAAAGGGGTTACCGTTTGGGGGGGGGGTCGCTCAAGCAGGCTAAGTTTTGCTCATTCTGATTGGCTGTTGGCGACCTCCCCCAAACGGGGACCACTTTTTGTGACCCCCCCCAAACGGGGACCTCTTTCAGCGACCCCCCCCAAACGGGGACCCATTTTCGAATAGAACAAAAACTACCGTAATCCTCTGCTCTACCCCCCCCCCCCACCAAACGGAGGGGGGTTTCTGCAATCTGATTGGCTGTTGGCTACCCCCCCCACCAAACGGGGACCTTTTTTCTGCCACCTCCCCACCAAACGGAGGGGGGGTATGCAATGTCGATTTGGTCGACCCCCCACCCCAAACGGGGGAACATTCGCGTATTGTGGGCGGGGCACCGTTACGCAATGCCATGAAGAGAAGCCCTCTAGTTGCTTACTCTTCTTCTTAATAATAGTGCAATTATGCACTCTTGTTACCATTGTAGCTTACAGGAACTGGAACAGTTTAACCTAAATTTTATAGCTCCTTTTGAATTTAACTAACTAAAGACTAAAGTGTATAACACGAGGATGGACTGGACGGGCAAGGTCATACGAGATGACTCGGTGCGGCACATGTGGCATTAATTGTTTTATTGGAAGCAATCTTTTGAAATATGATAACAAAGTCAACAGCTGACTTCAAAGATTCGACTTTTATTAGAAGTTGTTATAAAATTTTACTGCTTCCAACATAATAAACAGGCTATGCATATGGCACTAATTGTATCTGCTGTTGATAGGCAAAAGTTAACAACTTCTTTTTCCAGTGGAGTTGAGTTACCCTTTTCGCTAAGAACATTTGGTATTCGCTCGCTAAAACTCGCTTAAAGTTGGTAATATAGGCAAGAATTTTTCGGTCAATTTAAGTTAAACCTTCTTAAATTTTCGGAATTATTTCGGTCGGTAGACAAGCGGTATCTATTATAGGTTTATCTTCTATCATTTTATTAGCATTTATCTCACATCTGAACAATTTTCCTCTTTTACCGTTTTGAAATGAGATCTTTAGTTCAATTAAAGGTAAATCTAGAAGGCTTTCTAATAGCTATCCTTCTTCAATGCAGAAGTAATGGCATTCATGTTTAGTTTCAGAAATCTACTCTGAGTTTAACCCTATTAAATTGAAGAAAGAATATCAGGAAACTCAGGAGGACGGGATGTATCGCCGTTTCTGCATATTTTGTTAGCGAATTATTAGTATTGCATTCAAATTATTATTTTACGTTTTGTCCGAAAATTGACTAATGTCTAAATGGTATTTTGGGTTGACATTTATTCTAACAAGCCCTGCCATTTATCCTATACTTGGAAACAATGTTGCACCCAAAGTCTTCGTTGAAGTCGACGCGATCGATTTGATAGATCCTCTGAAGCATGGCTTCAACATTGTGTTTAATACCGAATTTGTGTCCAACTATTTGAACGCAGCTCGACTCCCGACGGTCTACGCGATGGCGTTGCCCCTCAACCCGGAGAAAGCGGATCAGAAATCGGTTCGGAAGATGCTCTACAGAGAGGACATTCCGGAGAACATCATAACCTTGGAGGGGTTGGAGGAGCGGAGTTGGTACTACGTCTGTGTGGAGTTCGACAACGTCGTTCGGCGCCACAATCGGGGGAACACGTCCACCATCTGTCAGATCGTCCGAACGCTGGACCGATTCGGGAAGCGGGAGTCCTCCATCGTCTCCCAGGACTACAAGGTGGCCTACATCGACCAGAACTCCATGGAGTTCCAGATGGAAGTGGACGCCGACTTCCCCCTCCACCTCCGGGTGTTCCTGGAACAGGGCTCCGCTCCGCTCCAGAGTTTCCTCCTCTCCCAGCCCCGGTCCCTCCGCGTCCGCTTTTCCGGTCTCTCTCCCGGATTCAACTACGGACGCCTCTGTCTCTGGGAGGAGCCCCTCCATCAGCCCTACACCATGATGGGTCGGAGTGCGCTCGCCTCCATCCGGACTTGTCATCTGGGGAACCTCCAGACCAAGGAGGCCCCTTCCCAGTCCAGTCCTCCCGAGTTCGGTTTCCTCCGGGACTCTCCCAGTTCTCCTGGTTCTGGTTCCGACCTGGAGGTCCCACCGCAGGCCAATCTCCTTCGGGATCCCAGAGTCCCACCCTCCGCCGCCTCCTCCTCCTCCAAATCCCATCTCTATCCGTCCCATCCTTCCGAGGGTGGGGGTCCAATCCTCTTCTTCGTTCTGGGTATATCTATTTGTTCCTGTCTTCTGGTCAACATCCTTCTACCTGTTCTCCCACTCGCCTATCTAATATCCACCGCTCCATGAATGGGACTGCTATTGACTTTCATTTTGTATTGTCTATTCGAACTGCGAGAGAGGTAATCTGTCATGGACAATTGCCTAGAATCCGTGGTCGATCACTCGGATTAACTAATTTTATCTTATTGAAGAAACGGTGCTTGAGACAACTACCCAAACCGGACATTGTAAGCTAGAATAATAGCATAGTGTCAAAGCTGTCGCTAATCGTATCTTTACTTGCGTGTGTCAAAAAGCATATACGTGAGTGCCATAGCCATATGTACCTAACTATAAGTGATCTTCTGTTGACGGTTTGAGCACTTTTTGCAGGGTCTTTCTCACAAACGATTCGGTAAAATCAAGACTGCATAATCCCACTAGAGATCTTCTCTTCTTGGTATTGCGTAACGGTGCTCCGCCCACAATACGCGAATTCTCCCCCGTTTGGGGGGATCGACCATATCGACAGCGCATACACCCCTCCGTTTGGGTGGGAAGGGTAGCCAAAAAGAGGTCACCGTTAGGTGGGAGGGGCGGGCAGGTAGCCAACAGCCAGTCAGATCGCAGAGACCCCCCTCCGTTCGGGGGGTCTAGCAAAGGATTACGGTAATTACAGCTTATTTCCAAAAAAGATCCCCGTTTGGGGGGGGGGGGGTTGTCAACAGCCGATCAGAACGAGCCAAACTTAACCTGCTTGAGCGACCACTCCCCCCAAACGGGGACGTCTTTCAGCGACCCCCCCCCAAACGGGGACCACTTTTGGCAACCCCCCCCCCCCCCCCCACTAAACGGAGGCGATATACCTGTCGACTCCCCCCCCCCCCAAACGGGGGGACATTCGTATTGTGGGCGGAGCACCGTTACGCAATGCCAAGAAGAGAAGCCCTCTAGTGGCTTACTCTTCTTCTAACATATAGAAGAAAAATCATGGACTCTTAATGTCTGTAAAAGCAGTCCCAACTCACAACTCACCCAAGCAAACCGTATCTAAAACCCGACTGAGCAGAAACAACACATCCCTGCCTACTATTGAAACAGTGTGTACTGTAGATATATTTTGTTGGAGATGTAAAATTTAAAATTTGGATCTAAAATCCGACACTTCAAATACTAAAAATACGGCCCGAATTGTACCTAGTTTATTTTATAGTCAGATTCTTTAATTTTGTTTCTTTTACAATTCTGTTTTCGGTCGGTGTTCAGTATGAACTCTGAATTTCCCGCACGAATACACACAGTTATACAACGATGAAGTTTTTATAAGTGTTAAACTTGAGTTACCAACCAAAGGCTTTGCCAAAGAATAAATGTTTATCCAATCCATCTGAGTTTGTGATTTCTATTATCAATTTTGTTCACAGGGCGGGTGTATGTCAGCGGAGGTGCTGTGAACGGAAAACCCTTCAGCGCTGGGATTGGAGAGATCGATCACGGGAGCCTCGTACTCCCTTCCGAGGTAGCTCTGAGGGATGTCGTGTTTGATCAGCTTCTTCTCTTCAACATTGCACTTGTGGTAGATCTTGATCTCTGGATCAATGTCTCCCCAGAGATCACTGGAGCACCCGTACATAGAAAAGTAGCCATTGTGGGAAGTGTAGGATACATCCAATATATCGTCGCTTCCAACTGAAACAAAAATCAAAAATCAATATATACCACTGCAGCAAGAGTACAGAATAGACATATGCTCCTAGGCAGGCATGCGCATGGTATATGCTCTATGTTATCAGAGCAAGAACTATACACTACATGTCCGCACTAGACATTAACCATTCATTATTTTGGGCTGCCGGATCAAAGATGATAAGCGCCAGCTGCCTGTCCTATGGGCAGCAAAACTAGTAACCAATATACAAAAATGTGCCGACTTACAGAGGAAACTAAAACTAAAGCTAACAGAGGAAACTAAGGCTTTTCTTAGTAAACCTCAGAAATATAAGTTTGGCCAACCGGGTCCGACCGCCGGCTGGCCTTTTTCACCCACAGCTAGCTCTCTCTTTCCTCCAAAACAGGCACCGGATGATGACTACTACATAATTTGGGGATGAATTTAGGAGGGTGGAAGGAAAGTGCATTATGCATACTAAGTGTAATCGGCCCCTTCCACTGAGATCCCGGGGCCGGTGTACGATTATACACGTCAATCATTATCATTATTTTCATTATACACATTAATCATTAACATCATTATCATTATTATCATACACATAAGTTTTACATAAGGTGAGCGATTAGCCAATCTGATGGTTCAAAAGCATATAAACACATGGTTAACAACGGCAAGTGGACCTCGAGAAAGGCCTTGTTAGCCGCGCCGAGCATAAAGCACCAGGAAGAGCTGAGTATCTGCACTCCTCCTATTATAAACTCTTAGGTAAAAGGTAAAGGTAAAGTGACCCTGGAGAGAACTCCAACCTACAGAAGGTTATTGGGTGCTTATCTCCGGATTCACAGCCCGAAGCCAGGAGCGACAACTCTAATGTTGACTACATCTGTGGAAGGGGGGCCAGCCCTTCATCAGGCATTTCGCCAGAACACAGACTCCTGTTACCTTCCCACCGCAGTGGTACCCATTTACCGACCAGTTAAGGATAGACAGCTGGGTTGGCTGGAGCCCACGGCGAACCGATATGTGCTTAGTCCCTTGCCTTGTGGCAGCGGGGATTCGAATCTAGGACTGTAAGATCTTTAGTCGAACACCTTACCACTCGGCCATCGCGGCATAAACTCTTGATGACATTAATGTTGTGAACTTACATCGATCATGATCAACGAGTTCGATTTTGACATATCGTTGTTTGAGATGATCCGTGGGACACTTGACGCGACCTCTGACCCAGATGCACTCCTTCTGACCTCCCTCCACCTCCACCACTCCAATCCCAAGAACCACGCAACAACTAATTAACAGGAACAGCCCCTCCATTACTAAATTAAGCAATTAGAAAACACATCAATTGTGAAAATTTTTGCTTAAACTGAAACTACACAAGTAGAAGAGCAACGGGAAATCACTAGGAAGCAGTCGTACCTACCCATCGTATCGACTAATGTGTCACACTAGAGAACTATCAAAATTTGACCGATCTCCAAATTTCCCAATGTTCCAAATTTTCCATTTGTTCTATTTCTAATTGGAAACAACAAAAACAATCTAAAGGAGATTTTTAGGTGGAAAATCCAAAAGTGTCAAACATTAAGAAAAGGTGTAATGCAGGTAAACAGATACAGAAGGATGTCTACCGTTAAAATAAAACAAAAGCGTGTTCAGATACACAATCCAGATATTACTGGTTAGTGCCACTCCACGTTCTTCATGCTGTATGCGGTGCGGTTTTAAACTTAAGCTATAATATGCAAATTAGGAAGCTTGACATCTATCGTTATGTTATGTTGTCAACCCAGTAAGTTCGTTATATGGTGTGAAAGAGTGTAGTGTTTCTTGGAGCTTCAGTGAATTTAGTGAAGGGTCCAAAAGTTCTTGTCGCGTCCAAGAGATCTCAGGTGGTTGAATCGTAGACACGAAAGCTCAATGCCAACAATCAAAAATGGTCTCTATTGCCAGCACAGGAGTTTTATTCGCAATCTTGCCCGTCTTCGTCTTCAGTTTTTGCTGAAGGTATTGTATCTGTTCTGTGCTTCCAATTGTGCGATAAACTGAAGTAAACCTTCTAAAGCTAAGCTAAACGACATCCGGCTGTATTTCAGCAACTCCAGTAAGTAATATCAAGAGTACAGTATGCCATTAGGAAAGCTCTGTTATCAGAGCAACAACTATGCTCTACACGCTAACGGCCCGCCCCCCCCGCAAATCAGACCCTAGTGACCCCCACCCGCAAATCAGTACCTAGTCGAAACGGGGGTACACTCACTCGCTCTATGTATATGTGCTTAAGCTCGAAAACCCAAGCAGTGCATGCGCGAATTTTGTGCCTGCTTCGAGCTTTAGAACACAAACATAGCGCTCAAAATTCTTTGAAGTGATGTGTCTGATTTGCGGGGGGGGGGTGGGCCGTTAGCGAGCAGAGCATAGTTTTTGCTCTGATAACATAAAGCTTGCCTAGTGGCATACGCATATAATTATGTACTCTTGGTAATGTGGTGCTCTTTGCTCAGATCCACCTAGATCACTGCAGGGATGGGATTCATATAGAGCAATTGCTTGCTAAATGGAATGATAGAAAAAGTGTGCCACAATACTGGAAAATTCAATACAGTGCATTTGCTAGAATTTGATGAGAAAGTATCTGTAAGCTAGCTCATTGTCTAGTCTAAACTAAAAAGAAATGTATACCGACTCAGCAGCATGAACTTCTACCAACTGAAAAAACAACACTAACTACCAGGTTATCTGTGCTGTCTTTGCGCTGATCAATCAAGGTTTAGATGGGTCCGTATGTGTGTGTGAACTGTGTAGAACTTTACTTGCTGAATTGAATCAAGGCAAGTAAATAGAAATCGCAGTAATCAACACTTTATCAAAAAAAGTTGCAAACACAAACTTCCCTTCAGGCCTGCCTACACTAAATGCATTTCCTTCCACTAATTTACTTCTACTACATAAGTTCGTGGTTTGTAGGTGTGTAGATTAATGGTTTTGTCAGATCAAAAATGGGTCCATGAAGAGATCCCGGATTCTAGAACACTCCCACCTCAAACTCAGTTTTTTCAAACCGCCAGAGTAACCTGCTTGTCTTAAACACTCCTTTTCTGAAGTTTTCGTACTTCTGCAAATTTTACTGTAAATAATACTAGGCCCTCTTAAGGTGGTGATTCCTTTTGGAGACATTAACTTTGAACCATTAGTACTCAACCATTACTTGGAGTTAAGAAGCCATTTTTGTATCAAAATGCAGCTTAATAGTTGCTCTTTCTACTGAATAAAACGAAACTAACTTTAGTTCTTGGAAATTATTTTACTGCATTTTCGAAGTAATTTAATTTTCCAGATTTTTTGTAGACTGAAGTAAATTTTTTCGTGAGGCATCGGCCACATCATTCGATTCCACTATCAAATAGCTGGGGACCCTTTTTTAGTTATTATGAAACCGCTCTTCGTTATAAGGAAATTAGCTAAAATGTTTGCGCAACCTGGATTTTGCCTACTTTTCCAAACTTTGGCAAGCGACCACTTTAGCTAGAAAGCAGCTATCGGGACAACTAAAAAAGGGTCCCTGGGTATTTTAGTGTAAAACACGTCCAGTAAGTGGCAACCATCTAGCTTGCATAGTAAATGCTCCACAATCGCTGGATAAATTTGGTCATGTTTTTGCAAAAACTACAATTTCTATGATAGCAGCGTACGAGGTAGCAGTTAGAAGATTATAATGTCACGGATAATCGGTCTCGACGAGAACTTTAAATTGACACCAATAGTTTAATGTTACGACTTACGTAGCTCGAGAAATGGCGAATTATTTGATTTCTGCAAAAATGACAAGTTTTCAACGCCAAAATAGGAAAATCGACTATATCTCACGATAGCGAAAAGCTAGAAAGTTACTTTAGAAAGCAAAAATGTAGAGCTCAACAAGATCTTTCGAATGAGTTTAGCTATAGCTGTGTAGTAACTGCCTAACTGTCAAAACATGACAAAAACCACCCTAAACGGAGACGTCGAAGTTTTGCAGCGGGATTGCGCGGAGGGTGTTAGAATGCTAAAAGAACTTATTCTGGAAAGTTTCATTAAATTTCATCTTGGTTTGAGCCGTCAACCAAAAGTATGTGCCCAAAAGGAATCACCACCTTAAATGCAGGCCTAATAATGTAGGGTGAACCTTTGTGTTTGAAAAACAACGATTTAGCGAAAGTTTCTGAATCTTCTGCATTCTGACCAAGATTTTGAAGCCTAATTAATGTTGAATAATTACAGTCCTGGCCAGAAATAGTGTACCCTCCCTTCGCGAATGCGAATAGCCTTCCCACCTGCTTAGAGGTATTAAATTAAAGCCATTCGCGAAGGCTAACCTTTGTGACCCTTCGCACTTCACTCGCGCGCCTGTTGCAAACAAAGCAAATTTGAAGGCCACTTGCTTTTGCTAAAGAAGCAGTTGACGCTATCTAAGCACATTGGCTGCACAGCTGGAAGCCTTAACATTAAGTTTTCTTCGCGAAGGCATTTTCGAAAGGCCATTCGCACTTATTCGCAGAAATTTAATATGCTTAGCCTGCGAATGACGTTCGCGAAATTGCGAATATTCGCGAAAATGGGTAGACTATTTCTGGCCAGGACTGTACAAATGGTTTTTTACGGGTTCGAATGAAAACAGCAATAGTAATGTCCAGCGGAAGCTATTGCAAACTTTAAATTTTTAAAAAACTGCATTAATTTTCAATTTGGACCTCAATTATTAGATCAAAACCAAAGGCCGTGTCCCGGTGAGCTGTAAGCGTTGAGGGAGCGCACCTCTCTCTGGGCGTATCTATCCTTTGTCGAATATATATAAATTGCATATCCCCAGTCAGTCCCTAAGAATTTGTTTCCGCGTTTTTCCGCATCAAAAAGCCATGTTTTGTTGCACGGAAGGATTGCTACAAATTGAAAATTTGGATCTCGAAACCAAACTTCAATCATTTTTAACAAAAAAGCAGAAATTTTGTGTCTTGCATCTTGCCTCAGTTGTCCCTCCTCCTACTGCTCAAATTTTCAAACCTGACCATTTGAGCTAAAATTTGATATGAAACCAAATTCCCAAAAGTTAACGATTTCTTGAAATTCGAGTTTTTTCCGGTTTGTGCAGAAGAACCGAAAAAGGTAAACGGATAACGTATATATATTTCCGATTAGCTGCAAATGACTAGCATAGCACATGCATATTGTGAGATATGTGCAGCAGCACTGTGGAATTCCATTGAAATTATTGTGTTTCTTTCTTACTCTTGTGTAAGTCTTGGCTTTGAAATATAGCTAGCTTCCTTCTGTGCAGAAACTCTGGCTTTGAAAATTAGCTATCTAAAAAGTACAATTTCGTACAATATGCAAATTAGTTTTCGACTATAAAAGGAAAGAACTTTTCCGAAAAAGCGGCCACTTTTCGATTCAGTTCACTATCGAAGGATCTCACAGCTCAATCTGCTAGAGGAAGACTAGAGGCTGGTTTATGGGGGAAATGGGGGTTCCCTTGAGTCCCGTTGAACACGGTTCTCATTTTGAATCGTGTATATATTTGAAATTTCTAGTTGGAATTGTTTATTCGAAATAAAGCATATGTTTGCCGATTTCTGAAATGATTACTAGGATCTCAAATTCACACACTCTTCACGAACCTTCAATACTTTCCTATTTACTTTAGTCAACTCTAAAATTTAAATCTTACAATATAGTGGATTTCGGGGTCGCATAACTGAGCAGAAACTAGCACGAATCTGAAACAAGATTTCTGACCATCTTCTGGTTCGCTGTAAGCTTAACATGCTACCTCTTAAAAGTTGAAAGACCTCCAGACTTGTTTCTCTTTCTGCGACCCGAAAACCATTTCAACAAGAAAGAGTCAAATAATTTTGAGATATTTGAACTCATCTAGCTAAAAAGCATCCCACCAAAATATTAGCTATTTGTCAAGTTTTAAAATTAGGTATTACATTACTATTATGTCCTCTTGGTATTACCAAAGATCTATGACGAACTCTATGCCATTTAATAAGCATACATTCATACATGCATTACATACACATATAAGATATAGGTTTGGACAATTGCAATTACATACATACATAATAAAAATAACACAGTGACAAACTGGAACGACTAGTGTGGTCGTAGAAAAATGCAAAATCTGAAGCAACAAATAAAGGGTAAAAGTAAGACAGGAAATTAGCACGTCTACAATTCGAATCCGTGTTGGCGGTTGGACACTACTGAACTTCTGGATAGGAAAGGGCGCAAAACCTACAACAATAGTTCAAAGGCCAAAGTGGACCCTCGAATGGACTAAGCAAACGTAGATGTTCTGTATTTTGCAATGAAACGAAAGCCGTTAGCAACACACTATAGATTGTAGAAAGTTGCCCTCAAAATATACCAATTTTCACAAGATTTGATAGAAAATAATTCAAAATAGCTATATTAAATGATTGTTAGCGATTCCGGAGAAATCGTCATGTGAAATTAGCTAAAACTTGCTTAAAAATGTGAAGTGTTTGGTCAGAATGGTTTAGGGGGCTTATCCTTTATATCTTCGTGGTATTTGAGTGGGTCTACGCGTTTTTTCACTGGTCAGAAGGATCGGCATCCCCATTCCCCCTACCCATGTTTTGACGACATTCATAATCCACCCACATAGTTAGACAGCAATGCACGCATATAATATCACATTTACCTCTACATAAGAAGCGACATCTGGCGCATTTTTTATTGGGAAGGGACATTCAAGGGGTCTCTTGCGCTTTCCCCAAATTTAAAATTTTAGTTTGGTAAGGGGCACCAAGAAGGGGAACCCAAAAATTTTTTGAAAAAATCTTGCTGAAAACTTGCATACAGGGGTTTTCTGGGGCGCTGAGCACGAATCTGAAGTCCGTTTTTCGATTCAGCTTTTCGTTAGCTCAGGATAAGCTTACATGTTACCTTACAACTTTAGCTTATACGGAGCTAACGAAAAGCTGAATCGAAAAACGGATTTTAGATTCGTGCTCAGCGCCCCAGAAAACCCCTGTATGCAAGTTTTCAGCAAAATGTTTTTCAAAAAATTTTTGGCTCCCCTTGGTCCCCCCTTACCAAACTAAAATTTTAAATTTTTTAAAATTTTTTAAAAACTTTAAAATTTTTGAATTCATCAGCCTCTAATATGCACCCACACCAAATTTCAAAGTTATTGGTCAAAAAAATCAAAAGTTAGGGCTGGGGGGAAAGCGCAAGAGTCCCCATTCAAGGAGCCTCCCTACCTAATCCCCCAATAAATTCGGACCTCCCCATAAATCGCAAATTTTACCATTTTTACCCTAAAATTTTTTTAAAATTTTCCCGTCATCGCCGGATTTTTAACGAGATTTTCGCTATTTAGGTTTGAAAACATCAAACATTAGTCATTTTTTAGCGATTTTTGCCAGCTGTTACACAAAAAAGTAAAAATTCGCAAAATGTTTTCAAAAATAGCCCTCTTTTTATTGAGTCCCCCATCGATGGTGGGGGAGGCAAATTTGAGCCCCCATAACGCCACCCCCATAACTTTTGACCTAAAAATAAGCCAGGACATTGCAGCCAAGTTCCATTCAGTGCTTCAACTGGCTTCAAATGTGACCTTTAAAGCATGTGGATAAATACACTTGTGTGACACAAAATGCGGCATGCGCAAGCATAAACTTATTCGGACTTAGGATTCACAAGATTTATGCACGATACACAAGGATAGCAAACATTGGCATTAAATCATATTCTGGCAGAAATCGATTTAGAGCAGAATTATTTAGTTTATGGGTTCCGTTCGATAGATCGCCCTCCCCAGTTTACCTCCAGAATCATGCCTGGTGAACAGACATGCAATGACTTCCTAATGTTTCCAGAAAACTTGAAAACAACAGATATTTGGGGGTTGGGGAAGGTGACCCTTTTCAAGCAGTTATCTTTTGGTGATTGGTAATCCCTAAAGATCCTCTTCATCTATGCAAGAAAAAGGATCATAATATCAAAACAGTCTTCTGAAGTGGAAGCAGACATGAAGACATGAGTAGACAGGTAGATAACTGCAAAACATAAATATAAATATAAAAACGGTTCTGTGTGTAGGTGTGCCCTCATTGCGCCAAGGGTTGTGACTAATTACTTAGCTAACCGATTACACGTAGACACCATTATAACTAGGGATGCACCGGGGCCTGGCCCCGGCCCCGGCCCCAGCCCCAGCAGTCAGGCCCTGGCCTCGGCCCCGGCCCCGGTGGTCAGGCCCCGGTACCTACCGGGGCCAAAAATTAGCAAACTTTTGTAAATTTTTGACATTTTTTGACCAAAATTTTGAATTTTTGAAAGTCAAAAAGTGTTACAAATCGTTTGCTTTCACGCCGATATGAATGAAAACAACGATAGTAACGTTTGTATATCAAAAATTATTGCAAAATTTAAAGTTTCCAGAAAATTTTTGAAAATTTTCGATTTGGGCCCCCAATTTCTAGGCCCCGGCCCCGGCTCCGGCCCCGGCCGGGGCCACGATGAGGCCCCGGTAGTGGTGGCCCCGGTGCATCTCTAATTATAACACAGGATTGTATGTATAATACTTTTGTTTTTGACACAGATCAATTTGGTGACAGCAAAATTAATGGTCTTGCAAAAAATAATTCACAGTTGCACCGCAGCCCCATTCATGGAGCAGTGGATATTAGATAGGCGAGCGGGAGAACAGGTAGAAGGATATTGACCAGAAGACAGGAACAAATGGATATACCCAGAACGAAGAAGAGGATTGGACCCCCACCCTCGGAAGGATGGGACGGATAGAGATGGGATTTGGAGGAGGAGGCGGCGGAGGGTGGGATTCTGCGATCCCGAAGGAGATTGGCCTGCGGTGGGACCTCCAGATCGGAACCAGAACCAGGAGAACTGGGCGAGTCCCGGAGGAAACCGAACTCGGGAGGACTGGACTGGGAAGGGGCCTCCTTGGTCTGGAGGTTCCCCAGATGACAAGTCCGGATGGAGGCGAGCGCACTCCGACCCATCATGGTGTATGGCTGATGGAGGGGCTCCTCCCAGAGACAGAGGCGTCCGTAGTTGAATCCGGGAGAGAGACCGGAAAAGCGGACGCGGAGAGACCGGGGCTGGAAGAGGAGGAAACTCTGGAGCGGAGCGGAGCCCTGTTCCAGGAACACCCGGAGGTGGAGGGGGAAGTCCGCATCCACTTCCATCTGGAACTCCATGGAGTTCTGGTCGATGTAGGCCACCTTGTAGTCCTGGGAGACGATGGAGGACTCCCGCTTCCCGAATCGGTCCAGCGTTCGGACGATCTGACAGATGGTGGACGTGTTTCCCCGATTGTGGCGCCGAACGACGTTGTCGAACTCCACACAGACGAAGTACCAACTCCGCTCCTCCAACCCCTCCAAGATTATGATGTTCTCCGGAATGTCCTCTCTGTAGAGCATCTTCCGAACCGATTTCTGATCCCCTTTCTCCGGGTTGAGGGGCAGCGCCATCGCGTAGACCGTCGGGAGTCGAGCTGCGTTCAAATAGTTGGACACAAATTCGGTATTAAAAACAATGTTGAAGCCATGCTTCAGCGGATCTATCAAATCAATCGCGTCAACTTCAACGAATACTTTTGGTGCCAAGTTGTTGGGAAATACCATATTAAATGTAAAAAATTCTATCAAAACAATATATAGGCCAAATCTCCAAATCAAGTAGTTCATATTGGATTAACGTCGGTAGTTGATGTTAATTCCAATAAAGTCTAGCTGTCATAATGATGGCATAATCCAAAAAAATGATAATAAATTACTAAGTAATGCAACCTTCATCCATTTCTTATCCGTTTAAATGCTGGATCTTGCTCGTTTTTTCCTCAGCTTGATTGGGTTAAAATCAGAGAGTAGAATTCTGAAACTAAATATGAAAGCCATTACTATTGGGATTGAAGGAAGGCCGGCTATCAGAAGGCCTTCTAGATTTACCTTTAATTGAGTGAAAGATCTCATTTCAGAGCGGTAAAGGAGGAAAATAGTTAAAATGTGAGAACGTGACAAGAATATGTGAATATCATTGCAGTGTTCATGGGCGGAGTGAATCAAAATGTCAAGATATTTAAAGAAAAAAATTGGTATGCAGCACATGCTACATATCTACGCATATATTTTGGTACAAAAGAAATGGACAGTAGTCGGAGGGAGGGATGATTCTTGGGTCTTTCCTAGATTATTCCCCCAGTGCTGAAATTTGGCATGAGTATGTTTTCGACCATCCTGAGTTCAAATATCGCGAAATTTTTCGATTTGGTGAAATTTGATTTTTTAATTCGCGAACAGAATTCCCGATTAAGGGAACCGAAAAATGCGTTGTCTAGATTTTGCTGTACATGGGGGTTTTCCGGACAGCTGAACATGAATCTGACGTCCGTTTTTCGATTCAGCTTTTCATTAGCTCAAGCTAACGAAAAGCTGAATCGAAAAACGGACCACAGATGCGTGCTCAACCATCTAGAAAACCCTTATACACAACTTTTCAGCAAAATCAAAAACAAAAACTTTTTCGGTCCCTCTTGGGCCCACTTGTGAATCGAAAAATTCTAATTTCGCGAAATCGAAGAATTTTGCGATATTTGAGCTCCAGAGATGGAACAGGGTCACCAGGTTAGTTCGGGTCACTTTTTGGACCGGGTCACCGGGTCAAGTGCTTCGACCCGGTCTTGACCCGGTTTTATGAACTTACCTCAAGTGTCTGAAATTTTTGGCTTACCAAGCTAAAGTTTTAGCTTAAATTATTGTTCGATGTCCAATATTAATTTGCTTGTTTCTTGCGTTTTAGTCTTGAGCATTTTCGCAGCTTGAATCTTTTGAATCTGTCCGTCTCTGGCAGATTATTGTTTAGCTTTATTAGTTTCATGATTATTGTATATATAAATCTATTTAGTACTACATGGTTTGCTGATTATTTTCGCAACCAAGGTAAATGTGGAATATATAAGCTTAAAATTTAATTTAATTTAACGCAATACATAATAAAAACCAAATTTTTAAAGTACTCCGTGTGTTTGGACAAGCACTTATATTACACCCTGCAAAATTTTGCAGACGGATAAATTCTTGGTTTTGCCAACTCATATCTGCAAAAATTTAGAAAGTGCTACAGTTACTATTAAATACATTTTAAAAAGCGAGAGCAATCATGTCGTAATTTATTCTTATTGGGGTGGTGACGGAAAATGGAAGCCAAAAATTTAGCGTTCTTAGCTAAAATTAAAATTTTTTGCAGATTTTGGAATTTTCTGGAAAACCGGGTCACTGGGTCACCGGGTCAGGGCTCAACCGAGTCACCGGGTCAAGCCTAAGTGACCCGGTTCCATCACTGTTGAGCTCAGCGTGGTCGAACATAATACCCATATCAAATTTCAGCTCGATTGGTCAAATATTAAATATTTTAGCACGAAGGGGGGTAATCTGGAAAAGATTTTTTTGCAAAACTGAGAAAGAAGGCGGTGTGGGAAAACTCGAACGAACCTGACCTTCTGAACCCTTCTCCATCCTAGTCACTAGCGTTACAGTCCTATAGACTAAATTTAAAGTAAAAACTACTTAAAAACGACACACTCAAGTCCTCTCAGTCACTCTTAATAAGAGTTATCTACACTATGACAATTGCTGCCTATTGTTGTCTTGTCTACTATCAGTACCGTCAACTACAAACATAAGGTTGGCTTCTCGACAGGGACTGATGTAGCAACAACAGACTATTGTTTTACAATTGATAGCTGCTTTTGTTAAAACAGTGTACAAACAAAAGGCAACGCCGCATAGCGATAACCGACCCCCACCAGCATAACACGGTATCTGATGTATGTATTCACACTAACACTACAGAGATTAGGTCAAATTTCTACTTGTATTGTACATAAAACATATAATAAAGAAAAATAGACTTTTCCCGTAGCCCTAAATGTATGAAAATTGAACAAAGGATACAGACTAAGTGGAATGGGGTTTGCTTTCGATCATACCGCAATCAAAATTCACAATCAGTTTAGACTTCCCAGGATTACGTAGTTTTTCGATTTTGTGTACAATAGTGATGTGGATCGGATCGGATCGGCAGTAAAAAATTTAACCGATCCGATCCAGTAAATTTATTTGTCGATCCGATCCGATCCGATCCGATCCAGGTCCCGGATCGGTCGATCCGATCCGATCCGGCAATCCGGGTTCGCTTTTTCAAAAAGCTAGATATTTTGATAATCGCATAATGTGCTGTAGTGTACGCAAGTATTAAACAAGTTACTGTTCACCAAGTGCAAATCTAAGCAGCTTATATTCTCCCGAGAAACTACAAAACTTGGTGCAGCAAACGTTGTAAAAGGGTAATAGGAAAAGGAAACGTTTGCGCACCAAAAACAGCAAATTAAATTCATGTTTGCTTAAAGCTGTGAGTCAGGTGAGGTTGTAATTTATATGTTGATTGATATGTAGTCGGATCGCCGATCCGACCAGCTTAAGCGATCCGATCCAAGCCGATCCGACAGGCCTACCGATCCGATCCGATCCGGCCTCCGGATCGCGGATCGGATCGATTTTGCCGATCCGATCCACATCACTAGTGTACCAGAGAACGAAAACATTGAGCCGGCTTTATAGAACAATTGTCCACAAGGGTTATGGTACTATTCTTCAGGTTTTCATAGCTAAACTTACAACTTAATCTGAGTTCAATCTGAGACATATATATTATATATATATATATATATATATATAATATTTTATATATTAATAAGAGTAAAAATTTTAAATTTTCTTTGGTCATCCCTTTTGAGAAGCAAAAAAGTTACAAATCACTAGAATTCGGCGAAGTCGAATTTTTTGCGATATTTCAACTTCTTTTCCCATTGCGGAGGAATAGGCTACAAACTTGAATTCCATGAGAACAGAATTTTCAGCACGTTGTGATTTAGAAACCTTCAGCAATGTTAGTCGAAATTCTCCGAAATTGCGAATCAGTTTATGTCAGAAGTTGAATCAGTTGATCACAAATTGGGAGATGTTTTTCTGTTTCCTCAACTCCACCTTTGGCCAACTTTTAGATTAGTCTAAAAAGGAAAGAAAGTTCGGTAGAGAAGGCGAAATGCTAGCAGTGAGAGGACTAATCTAATTTTCTGAAATCACATGTCATTCAGTTTATCAGCTAATCAGAAAAATGTCCAAAAAATTAGGAGGACATACTTGAGGAGGGTCGGACAGGAGTTGTCATTTTAGCTGATATCTTTATCAAAAATGATTTTAAGCGAGAAAAAATTCAGACTATGAAAAGTCACATCTTACGTATTCTATCTAAAAGGGGAGGAAAGGTGCTGTGTAGATCCAATTTAGCAAATTGATATCCAATCACTCAGTCGCTCAGATTAGCTTTCAGACTCACCAGTGACTGGAATAAATCGCCTCATTTCAAAAAATGGATAACATTATACACTTGGATTGAATTAGTAGACCTCCCATATATGCATTTAAAAAATTAAACAATTGTGTAAACGTAGGTTACAGAAGCAGATGCGAAGAGTTGAGGAATGAGTTTGCTGCAGATGGACTGAGTTAGAGGCTCAATCCCACTCCAGGGGCCGATGTTATCAACGCCGAAACCCTGGTTAAATCACTAACCCGGGTTTATTTTGCTATCTTCAACACGTAAAATAAACTCGGGTTAGCGACTTAAACCCGGGTTTCAGCCCCAGAATTCAGTATCTTCTCGCTCCATGCCAGCTGCGGCTGCTTCAGTGATCTATTCAATTTCGGAATCCTAAGGACCTCTTCAAGAAAGAGTAGCGTAGAGTTAAAATTAACTTGATCCTTGTCATGAAAGAGGTAAAGGAGGGAACTCATGCATTAGTGGAGTTAAAACAGTTATTTTAAAATCTACTCCACTCTAATATTTCTTGGAAAAGGCCCCAAGAGGAGGGCGAGTCTGAGATCAGCCCAATGCTGCCCGTTTTCATCGAAATCTCCTATTACGCATAAATATCTATCGGTACGACTGAATCGGGAAAGACCAAGTATATTTGAATTCTCAAAATTAAAATGGCATATAAAACTTGAAAATATATATTTGAGGAAGAGTAGGTATTTTGGTGCATGTTTGGCGTTTGAAACTTGAAATTTAGTCAAGTCTGCTAATCCTCTTCTTTACTATTCTTTTAATCCAAACAAACGGAACGTGTACTTCGCCAAAAGTCAACTTTCAGGGCTCAGGCACAATCCCGGATTAGATTTTACCATCAGTTGAAAGATAAATTCAAAAGAAGTCACGAAGTCGAGAGAAATGTCTGGATGAACAACGAAGAGACGACGCAGTCTTAGCCAGATCTCGGTGCAGATTTAAGGAATTATAAGGACTCATATTATTACATTCAAATCAATTATCATAAGTTATCTGTCCATCCATTTTCAACAATCAAATCTTCACAGCACAAATACATATCTCAGTTTAAATTTTATATCTCTAACAAATAATAATTGTGTAGACTGAATTCCAGCTAAGAGATTATGTTGGGATAAAGTAAGAAAATGAGCCATTTGCGAGACCAATAAAAATTAACCACGAAACCATTACTGGGAAGCAGTAAATTTTGGAGGGGAGGATGCATGTACAAATCCAAACCTTTGATCTACATTTAACAAATAGGTGTTATGTATACAACTACATAGCGGAATGAGGCTAATACGGGGGTCAAAGAAGAGAGAGATATCCTTGTAGATGGGCAGGATTAATAGTCGGGCTAAATGTGAAGATTAATTAGGAAGGATTCCCTCTGAATGGACGGAACATTTCCACATTCCCTAAATTGACATGTGATATGCTAATGTGTATAGAAAAGAAATTCATAGGAGGGGGACAGGACTTTACTCACTCTCAATCATTCATTACCTGTCAATCACAACCCCCCCCCCCCCTTCTTCCACACAAAAATTCTGAGACAAAACTCACTTGAGTCAAACACAGCCACAAACACATACACACATCCACAGAATTAATTAATTTCTAAGAAAGGAAGGTTACGTACGGAATTTATGAAACTGCAAGACGGGACAACGAACAAGAAAAATTAGAAAGGGATCAGGCATCAGTTGTCCCCAAAATCTCCCATTAGAATGAGTGACTACTTCTGGTCACAGCCTTAGGAAATAGATCAAGTGAAAGCAGCGTCTCAGATGAAAAATGAACCAGAAAGGAAGAAAATTAGTCAAAACTAAAAAATTAACACTCAAGACAGCATCTAGGTCTGCGATGAAATTAATCAAAACCGGAGCCAAAAATCTCCAGTTTCAGGAATATTATCAAATTCTAATGTCAGACTACGTAGGATATATATGTATGTAGGTGTTTCATAAGAGCAGAAATTGTTAAAAAGTGACATAAGGCTAATATATGGTAGAATAGAGTTGAAGAAAATTGAAATTGACAAAATTAAGAGTGAATAACATCTGGTTAGTAGAAACACTACGTACTAGCTCCTTGACGTCTATTCAGCTTTACTGGTCCCTCTAAAGTGAAATGCGTCAATTCTGATCGTATGCATAATGGAAGGAAAGAGGGGATATTATATAACAGTGGCAATTAACACAATTAATATATAATTAGATTCAAGACCAGAGCCATCAATCAAACCATTCTTTTATCAATGAAACGAAGAAAGATTTCCTAGCCTTTCTCAGCAGTTTCGAATAAATATTGCCTCAAAATTAATTAATACTTTAATACAACTTTAAAATTGACTTTATTAGAAAAGTGTTTCATCAACGGGGGTTAAAAATATGATCGTATACAGGTTTTCAGCAAAATCAGGGACAAAATGTTTTTGATTCTCTTGGCCCCCACCCTAACAAAGTTAAAATTTAAAATTTTTAATTTTCTGAATTTATCAGCCTCCAGCATGCATCCGTACAAAATTTTAAAGTTATTGTTCGAAAAAATCAAAAGTTAAGGGGGCTACTTGGGTCAAAAAGTCGACATTCACGGATTTCGCTCAAATTGTTCCCATTGATACTCCCTAGGGCCGTACGCAATCCATTGAAATTTGACACGATTTCGTCCAGGAATGAAAAAGTTACAGCCATTCAAAATTTCCAATTCCTATTGAAAATGGCCTAAAACCGGAACTTTAAATTTTTCCCTTCTGACAACGATAACTTGCTCAAATCAAAACCGTTCGAAACGTTCTATAGCTCATTTTGTAGCTAAATACAATATCTAAAACTTGTCGAAGAGCTTTTTTCAAAATTCGGTTTCTAACTTTTGTAGTAATCCTTTCTGCGAGACCACCCCCAAAACACAGAAATTGAAAAATCACGGAGATACGGTTTTTGGCAGATAACTTTAAACAGTTGCAAAATGAACGTTTGTGCCAAGAAGAAAAGCTTTTTAAAATCGAAAAAGCTATCGATTGATATAGATATTGTGCATATTTGTAAAGTTAGAAAATTTTCGAAAAATGCCACATTTTGACAAATTCTTGGGGTTGCCTCACGGAAACGATTACTGTAAAAGTTAGAAACCGAATTTTGAAAAAAGCTCTACGACAAGTTTTAGATATTGTATTTAGCTACAAAATGAGCTATAGAACGTTTCGAACGGTTTTGATTTGAGTAAGTTATCGTTGTCAGAAGCGAAAAATTTAAAGTTCCGGTTTTAGGCCATTTTCAATAGGAATTGGAAATTTTGAATGGCTGTAACTTTTTTATTCCTGGACGAAATCGTCTCAAATTTCAATGGATTGCGTACGGCCCTAGGGAGTATCAATGGGCACAATTTGAGTGAAATCCGTGAGGGTCGACTTTTTGACCCAAGTAGCCCCCCCCCTTAAGGTGGGGGGTGCGCAAAAGATCCTAACGGAATTCTATATTCAACTATGCAAATCACTTGCTTTAATGTTGCGCTGCGGAAAAGTATGAAGTTTCACGAAGGTTCATCACTTACTCTCGGCTAAACTTAAGAACAGCGAAACCTGATACCTGATTTACACCGTTGAATAGCATTCGAATAGTGTTAGAGTTAACTGATTATGTTCGTATTCAACCAAGAAAGTTAGGCCAATACCTAGTGCTAAAGTTCAACAATCCCAGGTTTTCAGTTGAGTGAGATCCCATGTAAATATCCACCAACGTAAACCAGTTCACACTTTCATACCGTTAACACCAAATGACAAAGTATATACAATTTGGAACACCACGTTTTCCTTCTGTGAATTGAAACTTTGAAAGGGAGAAGATGGATAAAGTTAACAAGCTTATCCGACAAACAAATTTGGAGAAACTTTTGGGAATGGTTCTCTTCTGGAAAGAAGTTGTTGAAAGTTTCAAGTCAATTTAGGCTGATACAATTTCTCACAAATTTAACCAGAGCAAATGGAGGGAAATTTGGTTAAAATTTGGACAGAATTGATCAAATTTGGAACGTTTCTCAAACGAGGTGTCCACACAGTTTTCACAGAAAATTTGATTAAATATAATCATAACAACGAACAACATAAAGCAAATGTTGTATAAAGTACAATCACTTTCACTGCTGACAGCATCCTATCCAAATATATACTTGTAAATCCGAAAAGTGACTCCCTAATAAGACAAATGGAAAAAGAAACGAAGTGAATATTTAAACGTGTGAAATTTGAGGAGTCATAAATCCCAAATCCTAAGAAAGAAAGAAGGCAGGAGCGTCGCTCTGTCTGGAAGTCTCAGATAAGAAGAAGAAGAAGAAGAAGACGAATTATGTGAAAGTGGTTATGTAATACTAGACGGGACGTTGGCCGCTGCGACTGCAGTAATTTGATAAAACGTCAGGTAATAACTGCAAAGCGGAGATCCAAACTTTGTTTACCAGAACAACCTTTCTTTAAGTGATTCTCTAACAGAGTAAGTGTGTTACCACATAAACACACCAGTGGAATGTTATCAGGATGATGTAAGAAGAAGGTAAATGTATTTTACTAAACGGTGAAAGGAAAGGAAGGGAGAAACAGTAAGCGATGAAACTATACAAATAATATTATTAGTTAATAAAATTACTTAATATTATTACTTGTCTCGCACTTTATTAGTAAAAGGTGGTTCAAGCTCGACGAACTAGAATCTAAAATTCGTTTTTAAATTCAACCTGTTCTCAGTTGGACGCTACTCTTGACAGACAGACAAACTAGAACTTTAACAAAAGCTACTATGCCTAAATAGTTCAGTTTGGAAACAATTATCGAAGATACTTGGAACAAAAAGAAATGTGAAGAACAAGCTTTTTCGCCGAGTTTGTTAAAACATGAAGGTGAATTGAAGTGGGTAATGGGTGGGTATCTACCTTGTTTGAGGCGCATTTAGTGTGAACTACTGAAGTGTGTGTCACTCTTGGCTGCTTCGATCAGACATTGTCTTTGGCATCCTGCATGAAGAGTCTCCTATCAGAACGAGAGATATCCAAAAAGGAAAGATAAAAATCCAAGTGGAATTGAAGGTGGTGGACGGACAGTGACGGATAAAGTAGATGGAATGGAAGTGGTTCAGATTCAGAGCTCACGATCAAAGGCTAACCAGATCGGGAAAATCGGAAAAATCAGGAGAAACAGCTTCACATTAAGAGATTTTTTGTATGCAAAAATTAGTAAAAACAGCAACTTTTCACTGATTTTTGAGTATATCATACAATATTTGGTATTACCCCCCCCCTTAACGTCAGAACTGAGGAGGGAAATTGGTCTTCAAAAGCTAATTGTCCTTTTGCAAGTTAATGCTATTTTCAACCAACGAAAAACGGAACAAAACTTAAATAATTTCCAGCAAAATATGATCTCATGTTGACCTTAATTTTTACAGCAATATATATATATATATATATATAATTTTTACAGCAATATATACATATCTCTCTGTAGATTTAAGGCAAAGGATCAATTATGCATCACACACAACAAACAACGCTCAAACAGATTCAAATAGAGCATTATTCGCAAAATCCATTCTACACTGCAATTTTCGCATTCCCTTTCCTTTTCTTGGCTCCAACGCTAACTTGCTAATGAAAGGCTTCATAAACTGCGTGTCTAGAAATTAAATTGACTGAAATTTGACACTACACAGCTAAAATTACAACTGTGAGCTTCTTGGCGAAATGGGTATTTGCAGTTGCAATTTATAGGTCGTCGGAGAATGGGACGAAAATTTGTAGGTGTTAAAGCATTTACTTCATCAGTTGAATCTAAATTGAAAGGTGTGTGAGTGAAATAGAAATAAAGTAGGAAAGAAATAAAGAGAAAGAAAGTGTCCATTTTGTCACGCAATTTCATCTTTCCACAAAGTTTGCACTAAAATATCCCTTTGCCTATTCTTTCTCTTCCTTCTTATTCGATATCAGAATAAAATTGAACGAAGTTAGAAAAGTTTACAGGGGTATTTAGGAAGGGGAACAAACATAGGGAAAATACAATAATTAAGTATCTACCTGCGTCTCACTGAAACTACAAACACCAAAAAAACCATTGAAACTGAAAATTTGGATCAATTTAACTCAATCCCCCCAATAAGAGTGGTCGACTTCCATGACTTATTGCAAGGCTCATCCAAACTTTAGAACATGATTTATACATCGTTGGAAATTGGAATGCTAGAGATGTGCTCGATGTAATGTTGCTGTTGCTTACTGCGGTATGCACAAAGTTAAGCTTAAAAGACTACCAACGTAACCGCTTTTGCCATTTTTGTGGTAGTCCTTCAAGCTTAACTTTGTACATACAGCAGGAAGCAACAGCAAATTGCTTTACACCATTATATAAATAGAGCACATCTCGAGCATTCCAACGATGTATAAATCATGCTCTAAGGCTTGGCTGAGCTCTTGCAATAAGTCGTTGAAGTTGGCCCACTCTTATTAGGGGGGATAAAGTTCACTCGATCCGAGAAATTTACTGTATTTTATTTATTAAAATCGATTATTTAGGACATTCCAATGAATGCGTTCATAACATTAATACAAAATCGGTTAAGTTTTGCCTAACAATTCGAGCCGACAGCTCAACGGGTAATCGTTTGTTGAATCCCGAGAAAGATGACAAAGAAGAGAAAATGAAGGAAGCTTGCATGCACTTCAGAGAGACACCTTTGATACTACATTACATAAGATTATCAAGTTCCTTACACAATCTGTCCCCAAAGGATAGGCCAGACCATGTTAAACTTAAAATCTATATATGTTATCTGGGTATATCTATTTATCTACATAAATTAAGTACCAGCAGCCTGTCAGGTTCTTACTCACACAGTTTCTAGACATTCCATATCCATTATCTCTCATAATAACTTGTGTCTAACTTGAAATTATTTCGAGCCAACCAACTATTAAGTACAAGCCACCAAGTAAGATAGATAGGAAGTAAGAGTGGACTTTGGTCACTCTCACACACTTTGGTCATTTCAGCACGAACAAGTAGCGCACCAACCAGGAGATAATTTCAGTGAATGCTCAAAGTTAAGCACCTTACCTATGCAAAGATATGTACACGTGTAAGACTGAAAGAAGAGTCGCACATAATTATTATAAACCTGTTTCTACTAAAATAAAGAAAAAGAAACTGAGCTTGTACTCAAATCAAATCATGGACCTGGGCTGGACAAGATTCCTAAACTCAAATTTTGATAAATCGTCTGAAGTTTCTGGTAAAAGCTTACGAGGCCTCTATCCCGCGTCATTTGAGATGCAGCGTAAGTTAATCAGGGCAAACTGCGAATAACTACATTAGCAGCACTATATCAAAAATTAAAATTAAAACAATGTATAATCATATCCATTTAAAAATTCGCCAAATTTTCATAATTACTAATTTTTGAAGAGCACAGATAAAAATATTAGAGATTTGAGATTCCTACAATCTAAAAAATTCAAGCGTTAATATGAACGGAAAAATAGAAAATTTTGTCAGGATTTGATTGGCCTGCCCTTACCACTCCCAGACTTTGCCAATCAAAATCTATATTTCGATGAATGACAATGAAAATTAAATGAAACCTAACTGGGCTGACTAACGTTGCGAGCAGTACAAACAAACCTTTGGAAACCATTTAAAATGACAACAAGCGGCTGAGAATTAAATTACCGAATTGACATCGAGCAAAGTGCAGACGAAGAGCAGAACAAAATTATTACAAACTATGTAAGCTCTACCAACCAAAAAGTGAGAAACATTTGAGTGAGCAGACTTGGTGAAAACAGCAGATGGTGAATGCAGTGAAAATGAGCACCTCAACCAGCATTATAGAAGGCGAGGTTGGAATGGAAGAACAACAAGAAAGTTATGATGCACTTTGAACTCATAAAAATTCCTCCCTTGTTATGAGAAACATTCCTTTAAGCTTTAACTACAACATTTTTGATGACAAGGGAACAGCTGTGCATTAAATGAGGACCACGGGTTGGGTTGGACTACTTCAAATGAGATGAGAAAAAAGTTATTACGAGTTTTCACAAGTGTTCTCAAATACTTCATGTCAATCCGCCCCTCCCTAACAAAATTAAAATGGATGGACAGCAAACAACTTAGGACTCCTCATCCCATAAAAATTAAAAAACTATTTAAAAATTTGACTCTCAGATAGTTTTTAATGTTTTAATTTTCTAAGTTGCACACTTTCTTCAGCAAGGGTCCGTGCAAGACTCGTCTTTCCTGGAAAGGAATTGCTCTCCCTCAATTTCTTTCATAATCTCCCAAATTATTTTCAAATTCCAAAGCTATACACTCACTTAGCACCTAGTTTCGAAAACATCCTCCTATACTGTTGGTCTTAGCAAAGAAAAGCCAAAGTTCCAAGACTTTTAGGACACAGTCTACGTCCATGTAACACAATGGAGACTTCAAGTGGCTAAATTGTGCAATTTCCTCACTCATTCAGAATACAGGTTACACAACTATCCTAATAAATGTATAAATAAAATAAATACAGGGGAAGAATAGATCCCCTTCAAATGGGCCAGAATGTCTTTATTCAACAACGCATTTCTTTCATGGGAAATTAGCTTTCATTTCCCTGGAAACATTTACACCCCGAATTTCACAACAACAACAATTTCAGTAGATAGAGAACTTCCAAATTGCTAGGTACTCCTTTACTCAGCAACAGCCAAAGTTGGCATATACTTACGCGATAAACAGCCTCAAGTCAGGTGACAGGTTCCAATTAAGAAACCTGAATATATATATAGGATCAAACCTAGGAATCTCTTGGAAAATTTTGAAATTTTAAATTTTTGAAATTTTCCAAACGGGGTTGGGGAAGGTGACCAAAACGTTTGTCTCCGATTTTACTGGAAAGTTGTATATATATATATATATATATATATATATATATATATATATATATATATATATATATATATATATATATATACTGGACTTCTGGCCGCTGAACACGACTCTGCAAACAGTTTTCCGATTCAGCATTTCGATAGCTAGAAATGAGCTTAAACGTTAAGGTTACAATTTTAACCTGTTCTGAGCTTAACCCTTGTGCAGTCACGTGTTCCGCGACCCTAAAAGCCACTTTGAGCAACTTTTTAGCAAAATCGGGACTAAATCTTTTGGTAACCCTTGGGCCCCCTTGGAAATTTTAAAACTTTAAAATTTTGCTCCAGATCGATGCTAAATGTGTTCACAATTCACATGCATCCTCACCAAATTTTAATTAAATCGGTTAAGGTATGCTAAGACTACACACAGCACAGCATTAGTAAAAAGTCTACTTTTAATAATAGAGTATTGGTTAAGAGTCAAGAAAAGTTATAAAAAGGAAGAACTAGAACTAAGCCTTATGTAAACAAAATTTTAACAAAAAAGCTACAATCGAACCGACAGAAAAAGAGTAGTCACTAAGCGATTTTTATGTCCAAATATTTCCTTTGTAAAAGTTTTGAGTTAAATTTGCATTCGTTTCCCTTAATAGCCTAAATGTATGAAAAGTTTGTCCAAGCCTCCGAAATAGAAACAGGTTCCCCCCACAAAAGCCCAGACAAAACTATTCAACAACGCATTTTATAAGTTTCAAGTAATGACTTAACGAAATTTCATGACTGACAGAGCAAAAAATTTGTTAAAAGTTCAACCTAAAATTATCACTCAAGTTAAACAATCTCCACATAAATATTCCCTTCCTCCGTTTACTATGTATATGCATAGATGTTTTCTGATTTCTCAAACCGTTTCTCTTAACTTCTGACAACTTTTCTTGTGGACTCAGGAAAAATATAGATGAAAATTGGAAGGTACATAACCCTGGACAAAACCAGAGTCGTAACAAAAAAATACAAAAGGCCAATCATTTTTATATGACAGAAAAAACCGATACTTAAAATACCAGAAACTTTGGGGAAAGTGACGACGTGTGACGTAGTATGGCACTTGATTTAGGATTAGGAGGGATCTGCATCACCCCCAAAATGTGGAAAAAACTTTGGTAATTCTTCTGTATAAAATTACCAATTAATTAATTAATTATTAATTAAAAATACCTGTGTCTAAAATTAGCAAAACTTAACCGATTGAGCTCAAATTTGGTATGATTGCATTGCATTGCATAGCCAATCAAATGCGTTTCAGTTCAATCGCATATAAACACACGCTTAACAACGCTAAGCTGAGCCCCCCCCCGAGATCTCGGGGGGGGGGTCACCTTATACACGTAATTTTGACATAAGGTAGACGATTAGCTAATCAGATGCGTTTTAGTTCAAACGCATATAAACACATGGTTAACAGTGTTAACCGTGACCCCCCCCGAGATTTCGGCCTTAATGTTCCGAGCATATGACAGGCCAATTGCATTAGCAAGGGTACGGTGTCGTACTCTTGCTATTATTAACTCTTGTTATCATCGAGTCTTTCTTTCTTTCACAAACGTTTAGCAAGACAGTCTTCAAATCAGAAACTCACCGAAAAAGTTCCCCAGAAATTAAAGAAGAAAGGGAGAGGGGAGAGAAAGAGAGAAGCTGAGTGTCACTCAAATGGGAGAGATAGATTGAACTAAACGGGCCAAAATTGTTTCCAGAAAATGGAATGGGACTCAAAATAATGACAACAACCACCAGAAAAATTCATTTCAATTTGGATGAGGGAGGCAAAGAAGAGGAGACATCCCTGGCGCTTCTCCCTCGTTTATTTTTTAATCTGAAAAGTGGATATTGAAAAGTTAGAAAAGTGTTGACAAAAAGAGACCCCGGAGACTCAAAGAGAAAGAGAAAGAGAGAGAAAGCTGGAAATTGATGAAATGTGACTTCAAAACGTAACGAAAAGAGGGTGAAATCTGGAGAAACCAAATTGAGAAGTTTTTCTTGGACTGAAAATCGAAGGAAAGAAATTAAATGTGATCTAATCTGTATAAATAGGAATTACTACTGCATATCTTCCATAATTCGCTTTCTTTTCCTCTCAGATCGAAAAAGGATCTGAGGAAAGATTGAAAAAGTTGCCCGATCGGGTAGACTCACATGGTGACCATACTTTTTGCATGCAACATTTGTATATACTTGCTGTTACATACATCTACAATATATATCATTATTGTTGATTATTACTTGCATCATCAACAAGTATATATGGTACATATGGAAGATGTAACAACAAGTACAGACCCCAGATATTATATCCTTCTTCCAGAAGTAATTCTCCTTATATCTATAATTTGTCCCAATATCTACATCTGCGGAAGTATAAGTCGAACGGAAGGGAAACACACACACACACACACACACACACACACACACACACACACACACACACACACACACACGTGAACCATTGAAGAAATTTAGTTTAGAAAATACCAGAAGCAAGAAATTCAACAGGGAGGCACTCCCTCCCCTAAATACGCTGCTATTGTGCCAGTAAAGTGTTTACTTTTCTCAGATTAGCCGAAACTGTCTCTCAGAGAGTGGAAAGAGGGAGAGAGAGAGAAAAAGGGAGAATACTGTAGAGTCGTTGTTGTGTTGAGGTGGTCCTGTCTCAAGACCGAGATTAGCCATGATTACATGACAAACAGTAATCCTCTTGAGATGGTGCTAAATTTTCTCACAGAGCTACTTATTTCAGACGACACTCACACTCGACTTGAATCTATCGACAGTGTATGACGAACACTTGGAACAATACGACAACAACAACAATTGAATCAAAGTTCAATTAGGACAACACGAACGCTCTGTGTCTGAAAGAATTCGATAAAGAATGGAGCGGAGTCGGAACAATTCAACATGGAAATCCAAGAAAGAGGAGGAAGTACCTAAACTGGAGCACGAAAACAGAGCATCCAGAGAGTACACCAATGATCTGATGGAAGTGGTATATATATATTTATATATTATATACAATATACATATATATATATATCGGTTCATCGTCCACTCTGAAGATCCGGAGATTATGGGTCCGATTCCCGGCAGAGACAAAGCTTTACGATACTGACCTTTGTTCGAGTTTATTAACAGCTACCTAACCAACCAACCAACGCACCTACATACACTATCTGAGTTATGCTGAAGACGAGACAACCGTATGAAAGTAGTCAGACTGGTGAACTTACACGTTCGCTGCAAAGTTTAAACAAACTTCCCTGATAGGAAGGAAGTTGAAAAGTGATTGATGAGACCTGACCTTACGTAACAGATTTACTAGATGGACTGCGGCGACTCCCCTTCAGATCTGAGAAGACTCATTCTCGGAATCTCAGAATTTCACAGATTGACATTATTCTAGGAAAAGCAGAAATAGGAAAACTGAAAAAAACCGTTTTTTTAAAATAATGGACGTCTCTTAAGCGATCTTATCTACTAATTTTTTCTGACTGCACGCTGACCATCCAGTCTCAATTAAAAACTAATCCAATTAGATTTTAAGATCACTCTAAAATGTGTGCATTAGATGTATGTAGATAATGAGTGACTCATCATTGCAGTTTCAGCTAGAATCTAATTTTTATGTCCATTTTTTCCATCTACCGTAATCTCCTTCGCTGACTCACTTGGCCAACAGTTTCGCGAAAAGTGAACAACTCTGCTGACAAAGGAATTAACTAAAGTGAAACATTCCAATCCATCCATATATACTATGCCATTTCATGATGTAAGAAATATTAAAAATTTGTTCCATCCAAAAGACTGAAAAAATGTATACCGTTTGATATGCTAACAATGATGAGATTGTCTGGAATCTTGGTCGGGATCGTGCTCCCTCTAGACCGTAACTTTGGATCAGTTTTGTAGAACATTTCAAGGGAAAGCACTATTAGAAGCAAGCTAAACTGGGACGACCACTCCAACTATAGACGAAAGGTGTTTGGACGAGGGTTGATACAGGTGGAGTGGAGTGAACACAAATCAGCTTGATCCCCCAAAACTACGACAGATCCTCCTATAACTTCAACTTCTGAAAGACACTAAAAACACAAATGTATATTTAGGCTGAAAACTAGTGTACACTTCAAGTCATAAAATAGCTAGTAGCCCTTAGAAGCAAGTCAAGATAGGAGGGAGTGAACTTAATCCGGGATTATCTTTAGAATGAGGGAAACCTCTTTTCCAAATCCTCCTAAAGTGGTACTCTTTGGAGGATTAAGGATTCACTCAACCATCAGGAAAACATGGACAGCCCCAAATTCCTGTTATAAAAATCTGAACCGTCTCAAAAATTCCTTTACTCTCCACAGACTAGACAGACACTGTCAAACAAACTTGTCATAGGTACAATGCTTGTCATAGGGACAAGGTCCCGGAAAGGAATCAAAATTCCAAGAATCAACAAAATCCGCTTAATGGTATTTAAAGACAAGTCGTGTAATTTTTTCAATGCATATCCCCACATCTTACTAACCTTAAGGTGGCAGTACCACTAGCGGGATTTCCTACGAAATTTTACTATGCATGAACCAATCTTGACAAAATTTTTGCTGAACAAAGTTCGGTTGGCAGGCAATCTTTACACAAAATTTAGATGTCATACAAAGCAAATTTGGCTAGCTACCACGATGGCTTTGCGCATGCGCAAATAATCAAAATTTTATTTAAGCTTTATATGATAAATTCGACAAAACTACGTGAAAGAGCACAAAAAGAGCTTTCAAATGATGTGCATTTCACTTCTGTACGAGGTTTCTATCCAAAGTTACAGATGGTTTTACATATGAATTCATAATGAATTGGAGGAGATATTTAAATTCAAAACTTTAAATACATTTCCTCTTGTGTAGACAGCAGGCCAGCAACCGCAGCGTATATACCGATCGAGCTCATTTGATGCAGAACATAATAAAGGTCAACTGTGCCAAATTTCAAGCCGATTCATTAAGTTTTTAGTTCACAGTATCTGTGCAAAGTCCACCCCGGTAGTGGTACTACCACCTTAAATAACCAACAAATTGGGGTGTGCATAAAACACGGCCCCGGCCCCGGCCCGGTACATAATACACGGCCCCGGCTCCGGCCCCGGTCCCGGCCCGGGTGCATAAAACACGGCCCCGGCCCCGGCCCCACATAAAACACGGCCCCATTACGGCCCCGTGCATAAAACACGCCCCATGAAATTAAATTTACACATAAATACATTTACACAATTTAATTTAATTTACACATTTAATAACTGCATAACATAAAGTTTGTTATTTGTAGGTTTACCAAAATACAAAAACTTAAAAAAGGTGGCTCAAAGATAATATTTTTAATTCAAAAATCGATTTTTCAAACTCAAAGCCTAAACAGTTAAACAATTTAATTTGATAGGTTAGGAAATGCTGAATTGGTTATATTTAGTCCCATAGTCAAAAATATGATTTTTTGATGGGGCCGTGACGGGGCCGTGTTTTATGTATGGGGCAGTGACGGGGCCGTGTTTTATGCACGGGGCCGTAATGGGGCCGTGTTTTATGTGGGGCCGGGGCCGTGTTTTATGCACCCGGGCCGGGGCCGGGGCCGGAGCCGGGGCCGTGTTTTATGTACCGGGCCGGGGCCGGGGCCGGGGCCGTGTTTTATGCACACCCACAAATTGTTAAGAAATAAAATAATTTATTCTCCAGAAGGCTTCATTCAAAGGAATTTTGCTGGCTGAATTAAATTTTATGTATGGAACACTATTCACCAATATTTCAATTATATACAAATCTTTCAAAACAACAAAAATACCAAGAAAATTGGATAGTTTCCTTAGATTTATGGAATGGACGTTGAAAAAAGAGCCATAAAGGAAGAAGATACGAAGCTGAGCATAAGATACACAGATGATAACGGTAAATGATAAAACAGGAGAACAATTTTCTAGAAAAGGGAGAAGAAAATTGCTCTGATAAATATTTAATCTCTAACGAAAGGTTTACAATAAACCGATTAGCGAATGATTATACAAAACTAAGCATTCCTTTCCTTGGCTTACTAACTCTAAGATAAGAGCTAGATACCTATCAAAGCTCTGTAGAATGTGATTAGATGAAGGCATAATTCTTTCTAGTGGAGAATCTTTCCGTTTATTGTCTCCAGAAAATAATTACAGAGAAAATAATTACGGTCGCGTAAGTAATTCTGGGAACAGTATGTGTGTTCCTTTCGTGCGCTTTACTGCCGATTGTTTCTTTGATCTGAGTTCCGTACCTCTGAATTAGACCTTACCAAAATCCTTTACCTGCCGCAGACAACCTGAAGCAGAAACCACCAGACACAACCAGGAGTAGTACAAAGAATTCTCTTGTTTCGTTTTAAACTGTGGCTGAAGCACAGAGCTGGAAGTGCCTCAAAATTTTTGACCCGCACCTGACCCGAGACCCGCGTACATTGACTCTACCCGCCTGACTCATATCCGTGACCCGCGTAAAATTATATAATCCGCATGACCCACTTTTGGTTTATGATGCTCTAAGGCTAAACCTTGGTCAGGAATAGAATAATAAAATGGAAATTAAAAGCTGTTTAAACCATTTGAATAAAGCTGCAGTTTAGGGGAAAGCAACTGACTTGATTATGTAGAATCTTATATAACTTTAGGAATTAAAATAAATGAAATAAAACCAAAAACTAAGGACCATTAAAAAATTTTCGGGATCAGAATCAGCAGAGGGTGGTAATTTTCTAATGTATAATCTCTAAAAATTTATCGGGTATCCTTTTGTGCAGTGCTTTTGTGGTGATTTTTGGAAACGCTATAACATTCGCAATTTTGGGAGTTGGAAAGAGCTTTATACATCGTTTTAAGGCTTAGTATCTGAACATTCACTGGGCTTACGAAACTGGCAAAATTAGCAAAAAATAGCAGAAATTTTCTGACATGCTGACATCTAACAGGATGAATATAAACCAAAAATTTTTGAACATCGATTTCTCAAAACTGAAGAATCGGTCAAAAGTTCTTTTTGCGCTACTATATGAAGGACATATGGGTCGAGAAACGTTTTTTGGATTTGGCTCAGCAGGTCTTAACGGTCGAGAAATCAGCCAAATGCACGGTAACACGAAATTTCGCAACTTTGCATTCGGTTTTCTTACTACTCGACACGTTCCAGCCCAAACCAAGAAACACGTCCCTCCGCAGTTCAATTCAACCAAAAATCTCCGGAATCCGTCTAGTAGTTTTGAGAAATCGATGTTCGAAACAAAATAATAGCAGTTTTGCCAAAATGGTTTTTTGGCCAAATCTCTAGATCTCTAGCTTAAAGCAATAAAGTCCGGCTAACAGGCATTCATAATATGGTCATTTGGACGCTGCATCGATTGAGTATAAATAAGCCAACTTTGTCCTTAACATGTGGCAGTAATTTTGAAAAGACTGATTTCGTCGAAAATGGCCATTTTTTGACCCTCAAAACAGTTTTTTGCTTATACTGACTTAACCACTGGCGATAGCTCAAAGGTTATAAAAGCAAAAACGTTCATTTTCGTGACCTCTTTCCAGCCATAACAACCAATCCCGTGTCTTGTCCACCTATTGGGAGCCTAAGGCCAAAAACCAAAACTTTCTTATCTTTTGACCTAAAAATTCGGGACTGGTCCCAGAATGTTAAAGAGGGCGGAAATAGGTTATTTCGTAAGTTTTAGTCATTTACGTAAAGGATTAAAGCCGTATGTGTGAAAAATACCCGAAAGGAAACCAGCACCTTAAGGAAAGATCGTGCTGACGTTCTTACATTTTATGTCCGCATAAGTTCTAACTTGCACAAATTTTTTTCAATATATCTACTCCAGTTTTTGAAGCCTCCACTGATCTTGGCCCATCTTTGACCAACAGGTCACACGTCTTTACCCATATCCTACCTGACCCGCGGGTTGACCCACTTCCAGCTCTGGGCCCTGTTGCATAAAAACTAACAGTGTTAGCTGTTAGACTGTTAGTCTAATATTTAACAGTGTTAGAAATTTTGTTGCATAAAGCTACTGTAATAGAAACAAGCTCATTCTAACAGTCTAATAATCAGTGTTGATGTGACATTTAAGTGCAAATTCCGGGGCACTGATTATCAGTCTGATAATCAGTGCGTCTTTTGGTTAGGGCAGCGAAACTTTGCTTATTATTGCCTTATTATTATTATTTTTTCATTGCTTTTTTGATAATTTAAGACTGATATAATTTTTTTTATAAATTTAATCTTGATTCCCTTAGTGCCATATTTTCACTTGGGGGTTGGATTTGTAAACAAATTGAGTTAAATGCGTGAAAGTATATATTAAGTTGGAAAAAATCGTTAATTCCGTTATTTATTAAGTCAGTTAGTCAGTTAACATTGTAAATAATTCTGCAAACTTCATTAAAATTTATTAAAATTCAATAACTCTTTACTGATAGTAGGAACGGTGACCATACGACTGATAGATTGTTAGCTCCAAATTATCAGTCAAAAGCTAACACTGTTGAAGTATATGCAACAAACACTGTTACATAGATCTACTGTTATAACACTGTTAATTATCAGTTAACAGTGAGTTAACAGTGTTAGACTTTATGCAACAGAAACCACTGTTAAACTGATAGACTGTTAGACTGTTAGACTGATAAAACTTTTATGCAACAGGGCCCTGGTGAAGCATTTAACAAATTCCGTAGTAATGATGAGAAAGGATAATTAAAAGGGTCAGATCAGAACCTCCTCCCAAAACTCACACATTCATCGATCCCTTCACCTGGATAAGATCAGAGAAGATAAGTGAGTCTTAGGAAGTGTCACAGGTGCATATCAGAAAAGGAAAAGGACGGGATATCGCTTTAACCTTTTAACCCTCTTCAGAAATAAGTAGCCCTATCACTGCTCAGATGAGTGACTCACTCTGGAAGTCAGGGTCGGATTGGCCTTCTCTGCCCAGACTCCCTGTTCCCTGGTCTGTCTAATGAACTTTGATTTCCAGAAAAGTTGTTTTGGTCAAAAGTTGGTCACTCCTCTCACTCATTCATTATTCTGCGGAGTTAAACTGAGTCTAAAAGGAAGCCACTAACCCATAAATTGGCCCTATCTGATCAAATCTCATGATTCCCCTCCCCTTTCCCCCCTCTCCCTTACTCCTCTCAAAACAGGACATTAGAACAGATCTCCATGTTAGCCTCATGTATGTTCTGTAATGCACTCAATCTTTCCAATTTAAAGCAGACACACAGATTTCAGATACGTAGGTACAAGAACCGCAAGACGATATGGATAACTAAAAATAACATACTTGCAATCAAATGATCAAAAATGAATTGTAAGAAAATTTAAAAAATAATATTGCATAAGTATACAAAGTATGTAAGCTGCAGCCTTGCACGCACCGCACACTCATATTCATATGATATAACCTAGTAAAGCCCAGTGGTATAAGTCCAACCCTCAAACCCAGTCAAAACGAAATTTAAAGTTTGAAATTGTTGAAAACTGCCTGAGTTAAGACGGATGAAAGATAAATCACGTATTTTGCGCGCCCTGTCAAAAGTTTCCTCCTCCCAGCTTACTACTCACGGTCTATACTTTGATGGCTTCGCTCGATATGTAGTTTACAACTGACTTCCCCAAACAAAACCCAAAACGCTGTGCCAAAACACAAATTGCAAATAAATATATTTGAAATAAGAAATTTGATATTAATGTAATCTTAACATTTGTTTACGAACGAAGCCAGACACGTCAGATTGTGTACCAGACCCTCTTGCTCTCATAACATTTTGTCGTTTGAAACCATAACAGATAAATCGGTCCAGCTCAAATTAGGACTATCGATTCCAAAACAATTATGATCAGTTGAGATTGATATGTCGCAGTTAAGTCAAGGGATCAAGTTAAGGACCAGACACGTGCAGGAGGGGAAGTTTTGGGAGGGGTGAACCGGCGGCCGAATGCCACCGGAAAACCGGATTTTTCCGGTTTTTTGCACAAAAAACCGGAAAAATCCGGATTCTGGGGGTGAGGTCCTCAGGGGGGGGGCCAGGTCCACCTCTAAACCCCCTAAACACATGTATATATGTTAAGGACTCAACCCAACATAAAAACCTGCTCTAAGACTTGTTTAAACGATTCAGTAGAGTTGTCACCACAATTAAATTTAAATTTAAAATTTAAAATTTAAATTGAAAATTCTTGCTTAGTTTTGCCTCAAAAACTGAACACTGGTAATTCCCAGCGTTGGTCTCTAGATAAGGAATGGGCGAGCAAGAGTAACCAGAATCAACTGTTGTCCACTTCGGTAAATGGCTGAACAGTCAGACAGATTTGGAGATCTGTCGGGCGTTTCATAAAACCAGTGTCACACTCTTATATATTAGCCTATGTACTCTTGATAAAATGGAGAAACGGGGAACACAAGGCAAATAAAATGGAGTTTAGTGCAAATGAAAACAGCAACAGGTTGTGTTAATGATTCACCTAAATATACTTCATACAAAGCATTAAGCATTAAATTAAATGTAAGCTTTCATTTATTTGGTGATTGTAACAATTTCAACATAAAAAATAGGTATTGTGCATAATAACCACTGCTAGTGTATTTATTTACTAATCTGATATAAACCTGGAATTACTGACTAATATGTATTCTGTTACATTAGTCGTTTTCGTTTAATTATAAAAAATATATAATGCATAGAATTTGTGGACGAATGACTCACAAATTACAACAATATTAATTTATACTCAAACATCATACAGTACAGCTATTAAAATTTATGATTATTTTATTTGGGTGGACGTTAACAAATCCAACCAATTATTTTCCAGTCAAGTTGCTTTGCGTTCATCGAACCAAGCATTTCAAACAACAATTATTGCAAAAGTTTATATATAATAAAGCTTGCTACATGTATGTTATTGTAATTCAATTTTGAAGTGGGTAAAGAAAAACAAATTTCACAGTTTTTAAAGCACACTCAAAAGCTGAGGAGCATGCAGGCCTGGGCTTTTGCCATTTGATCCCCCAGTGTTTGATTAAAACAGTTTGGCCAATCGAGCTAACATTCATTTATAGGTGTGTATTCTATCACGATAAGTTCAAATATCGCAAAAATTTTCTAATTCACAGATTCTGATTTTAACGAATTTTTTACGATTCGCAAGGAGAGGCAAAGACCAAACCAGAAACAGAAAAATCTCAGCACTTGAAAAGTAGTATTAGGGCTTTTGGGATAGGAAATTATCAATTTCTGTTATTTTCATAAGCTTGTCCTATATTGCAAGCTTGTACTGAGCTTAACGAAAGGGGAAATCCAATTCATGAGTGACGACAGTGAGAAGTCTTATATATAAACTTAAAAAATAAAATTAAAAACAAAATCTTAAAAAATCTGGCATGTAACATTTTTATCTCTCTGTCTCTCCTTGCGAAACAAGAAAATTTGAAAAAATTTAAATTTGAACTTACTCAGGATGATGGAAAACATAACCATACCTAATTTTCCCCGGATTGGTATAGCGTCTTAAAATTTTTGAGAACTGGGGAGTGGGGACCAAATGGGAAAGACCAGACAGGGACTACATTATCGAGATTCTTTTGGTGCCATTGTGAATGGCACTAAAGGGGGTCGGAATGACCAGAGAGGACCTTGCGGTCCCAATGGAAGGATTCGAAAACGGTTGACACACTCGATAACCTTCCATTCGACATTCTAGATACCTGTCTCTCTGTCACAGTCTCTTTCACATATAAGCCGCCGGCCCAATATCATGAGAAATTACACAATGATTGGATTGGATAAACAAAGCACTATTCCACCTATGAAAGGTTGAAGTGGAGAATGGAGGCTGAAAATTGACACACCTGTGTTTAGAGAAACAGAAAGAGAGAGATTATCAAGTGGATTATGTGATACTATAAAGGGCCCATTCTATTCAATGAAATTGATACAAACAAACAAACAAACAAACAGATTTAGACTCCAACAGATAAACAGACACATAGGCTGGCAAACAAGCAAGATACGTAATCAAGAATAGATTGCGGAATTGAGCGAAATATTAGATTTAACTAGAAGAACAAAATTTCAACTTGATCAGAAACGCTTTATTAGAGAGTAGTAAAATCAGGATTCTCCCTCCACTCCGGGGCCCCCAATCTATCCACTTTATGAATCTGGCGATTGTAATCCGAACACTTTAGTTGCCCGGCCGGTTTTCTGGCTCGACCGGCCGGCCGGCTAACCAGCAGGTTTGACACCGGCCGGCCAACAACTCTATCGAACAGTAGATAGTATCGATTGGTATGCAAGCCCCTCTCCCTGCATTCCAAAACAACTAAGCCAATTGGCATGACTTGGTCAGATCAAAGCAGAAAGTTAAAAATTCCACCTCCTCTCTCTATCCTTTTCTTAAACTTTCTCGGATATCCACTTTCTCTTTTTGCTAGAATCATATAATCCTTCCTAAATTTGTTACAGAAAGATTACACACATTGGCGGATGCAAAGACTGATTAAATCTGCAGCTTAACAATCCAACTATTAGAAACCAGAAACAACAACTAAATCTGGGAGCTGAGAAGGTCACAAAGGTCATTCAATTCATGTCAAAATGACTCATTCATAACATATGTATACATCAGAAATTGCATAGACATTTAGGAATGAACATTTTATCATTTATCATTTGTAAATGATAAAAGAGTAGAAATTGAAGCTTTGCTTTAGTGTAATAACTGTTTTCAACTAACATCTCCTCTCTGTGTGTAATTCAGCCCTGATAAGAGTAGAATTTGAGTAGGAAGGGAATCACGCAAAATCTTCTCCCAAAAGCTCCATTAGGGCGAAAATCTGACATTGAAATTGGAGAGAACTCTTTCAGAGAATTATACATTGAAAATTGGTAGACCATTTCAAAACTGTTAATCAATTATTAATCCATTCTCCATAGATAATACATGAGGAAATTTTGCACGGATTCCGCATTTGAAGCAAATATTTTATGTGAATTTCTGGAACAACATAAAGTCAACAAGTTAATCGTCCTCCTTCTCATTCCGGCAAATTATGGACTGGACTGGACATATCACTCTGTGCCGGCCGACGACCCATTTTCCAACTACATTACATACTACCCCTTCCAGTCAAACAGTTGAAACTAAAATCCACTGTTTGTACATTGTACGAATAACTTTTTAGTGACATTGCAGAGAAAGCATCCTTGACAGTGACAAGTGGATTTGTGTTCAGCAATCAGCATTTCTGAAAAAGTAGAAGCAAAGTTTGAAAAAGTTGGAAGTTCAATTGATCAAAACACAGAGCTAGGCTCGGCCCGACCGAAACTCAAAAAGAATAGGAGGACCGCCTAGCGGCTGCCCAGGACTCGATTCAAGATCAAGGCCACCCATCCAGAGCTAACTGTATATTTTCACTGCTTTTCATTTCCAAAGTACGAAATTTCCCCATGCATACTTTGTTAGCTAAGCTGGCTGTAGCTTAGCTTACATTTTACTATTCTCAAACGGCGATCGCACCCAAATTAAAGTTATTTGCGGGAAACTCATTTTACAACCTGTCCTTTCTATTTCACAAGACCTTTTTTAATGCTGCTTCAGCTGCCCATTTTAGAAACAACAGTAGGCGATCCGAAAAAGCTTTAGATCCCATCGGCGGCCCATGTCAAGACAAAAGTCACTTTTTGATGCGCTCTGATCTACCACTTGTTTTTCTTGGAGCTTTTATTTTCATGGGGGTTCTTTCTTGGGGTTCTGGGGGTTCTTAATGTTTGTAGAGATTTGATCTATAACTATGTTTAGTTTCATATTTTGATGGGGGTTCTGGGGGTTCTTAACTTTTCGAAGAGATTTAATCCGTAACTACATACATTTAGTTTCAAATTTTTGATGGGGGTTCTGAAATTTTTTCAAGAGATTTGATCCTTACACTGTTTAGTTTTACGTGTTTGCTGGCAGTTCTGAAGGTCCTGTATACCGAAAAGTGTGTGCGGTGCCTGGACTTAGATCTAGGACGAACTTGTTGTTCTTGTCGTCTGCTTTCAATTGATACCCATATTGTGCATATTGACTGCAGCATATACACAAATTTCAGTCTAAATTTATGAGAATAGCCATGAGGACCCCCCCCTCAGTACACTCGGGTTATATGCTACAAATTTGATGATTGCGATGCTTATACACGTATTATAAACATATCATGTCTGCGGAAGTGTCTGTTCCGGGAAGATCCGCAACGTAGTCACGTACAAATCAAAGTCCTGGATACAAACGCATGAAAAAATTGAGAACCTCCTTTTTTCGGATGGAGGTTCTAACTTTTATCTTGACATGGGCCCCATCGGCCATCAAAATTATTTTCGGGTCACTGTTTCTGTTTATATATAGAAATAGAGTTAAAATGCGGGTTTCCAAATTATAGAAGGCCTCATGTTAGACGCCCAACATCCCTTCCCTAGTAATCATGATGTTCACTCTGGGCCTAAATTTTCTGTAAATCCCTCCTATCTCCCGTATCCCCAATTAATTACAAACTCACATCAAAACCAACCCCAAGCAAATTTACACCATAATCCCATGAACCACCATTGGTAAACAAAGCAATATTTGCGATACTGTAGATAAGTGGGTTTTGGAGGAAATGTTGGCTGGGTGCGAGGCGAGTGATCATGATTACTACTACCACTTCCAAAGCTAAATCATAAGCAGCAAACATCAAGTTAGCAAAGTATCAACTAGACCTAAATTATAATGGCTGGACAATTTTTTTTGCTACGGACTCATCCACTAACAAGGCACTACATGAAGCCTATATGGTATTGCTCTCCGCAGTCCTTTGAAAGTGGACAAGAAGCGGAGAAGCGAAGACCACGGATAGAAAATGTGATCCCCAAGCCAAGTCGGTGTACGGTTATTGGCCAATGGCCGCAGTCACACATCGTCTTAGCGAAACAACCCGTGGTAGGTAGCTCCGAGACGGACAACTTTTTCTGGGGAGCAAAGCTGGAATGTTCTGCTCGCCCTCACCTATTTTCAACGACTGATTTAATTTTTGCAATCCTGCATTATGGTAAGCAAAACAAGCGCAGGCACAAATTCTTTCCGTCCTACGACCGATTGGCTGTAGTATAAGCTAATTAGAAGAGCAACGCTGGAATTGTCCTCGATTCTTCTGGTACAAGTTTCAGTTCTGCTCAGCCCTCTTAATTTCCGAACTAGAATGCACTAACAAAAAACAAAAAATCCTTAATCACAGCATTATATCACTTTTGTGCCTGGAGAAGCTTACAACTCAATTTAACCGTCTTTGACCCCCCTTATAATATAAGTTAAATCGGACATGATAAATCAAAAAGACAATCTCGAAACGACAGGCCATCGCCATATTTACTGATATCATGAAACATTTTATTTCACGCTTTGACACAAACAAATTACAAATGTCAGCATAACGTCCAGAGTGTTATTGGTAGCAAAAGCAAACAATGTCACAACAATTTCAAGTTTTCATACTCTTCTACCAGTGTCTTTTCTGTTTCAGCTAATTCTGCATCTGAAAAAGAAAAGTCTAAAGCTTAACAAGCAAACATTTCTTAAAAAATTAATTTGAACAAGCAAAAACTATAGTTAGAGTGACTGTCTTTCATAACCTAATCACAGGAGGCCACAAACACAGAGTCAAACATACCCCCAAGTAACGACGACATCCTGACCTCCACAGAAATAAGAACATAATACAGCAGTGGATCCTAATTTCGCAGCCTTTGCTGTACCGTAGGACACTGTACCAGAGCTGGGTGGGAGTACCGCCACAGAAACAGGGTATTTTTTACAGGGGGGGGGCGGGCCCCCCCCCGAAATTGACCTTCCCCCCGAAAATGCCTTCCCCCCCCGAAATCGCCCCCTCCCGGGATTTTTGCTTCCCCCCCGGGATTTTTTGGAGGCCCAAAATTTTGCCAAAAATAGGCCAATTTTCAAAAATTTTCCGGCTTCGCCGGAGATTTTTTCGTAAAAATAGCTATTTTTAGCTTAAATCCTGGCATTTTTGAGGACTTTTTGCGTCTCACCATGCAAAATACGCCAAAAATACCATTTTTTGGCTCATTTTTGCAAAAAATTCTCCCCCCCCCGAAAATTTCTTCCCCCCCCCCCGCCGGGGGGGCCCCCCCGGGAAGCCCCCCCCCCCCCCCCGGAAAAAAATCCCTAAAAAATACCCTGACAGAAAAAACAGAGAAAACCTTTTCCGAAGGTGGAATATTCCGAATACCTTTGCGTCATGTGAGTGCATTACGCACAACGACAGGACCGGATAGAGGGAGGAAAAGCAGAAAACACCCACTAAGGCCATTATGATGACAACCACTCAATTCACAAAGAAAGAGAATTTAGAGAGGAGAATAAAGGAGACTTGCCCTGTCTGAGCAGAGGCTCCGTCCGTTCAAGCTCCTCGTTGAGTCTGTCCAACTCCGCCTCCGCCTCCTTCAACTCTTTCAGTTCCTGAGTCAACTGCTCATTCATGTGACGAATCTAAAACTACACAAACATAGCAATAAATAATAACCCACACACATACCTTTCTCAAATTCTCCCTCACTACTAGTGGGCAACAATTCTTTCCCCTATAAAGAATTCCCAAGGTCTATCGGGTTCTATTTTCACAACTGCCAGCTGGTAGATCCCTCATTGCATGGTAGAGACATACTATGGGCCCAGCCGTCTATCTCTCACCTCAGCCCTGAATGCCTGCAGGAAAAAGAAACGCTTGAGCATTTGATTTTGACCTGTCCTAGGAAATCGTCAACCCGGCGTACCCACCTTAATTACTTCTAAGATCTGGCCGTCCTATGGCATGACTCTGGGTATAGGACGTTCTTCGGAGTACCGGTCGCCTTAGTCCGCCTATAGGGTTTCACCGATTGGCCCCACATATCATGATGACGACACTTCTCCGAGGCCCGTTTACATTTCTTAAGTTTCACTGTAAACCATTATTATACTCACAGTATTAAGTTGAAGTACAGAAATGACATGAGAGTTATGCTGGGATGTGAGCCTACCTTGAGGGCCTGTCGACGTGTCTGATCCAGTTTCTCTTTGAGGAGGAGGACCTTTCCAGGGATGAGAGGCGCCTCGGGCACAATGTCTTCATACAGGTCCATGTTGGGAAGGTCCTCCTCCAGAACCACATGAGATGGAATCGCAAAGATCTTCTCTCGAATATTTCTCTACAATTACCAAAACCCTACTACATCCATAACAACACATTACACGTCATACAACGTCCACATAATGTTTAGTGTTTATCGTGTTTAGTGTTAATCCCAAACTAACACTCACACTCCAACCGAACCTCCTTTCAAAATGGATAGACGGGGAATTGTCTTAATGATACAACAAGTTGGCCTCTAAAAGGGACAATATGGAGGTGGTGTAGTCACAATAATATTATAGTGGACAAGCAAATTCAATGGAACGAATGGAAAGATTGGAAGGGATGGACAACAGCCGCCCTTCACATGTATACAAGAAATAAAAATGCTCCTCTGGAGCATGAAAAAAGTAATATGGGTGATGGTGAGGTTGCAAAATCAAGAGGACTAGTCTTTAAAATGCTTAATATGGGGCTAGGTTAAAAAATAGAAGAGGACTAGGTTGTGAGCGAATTAATATGGGCACAGCTTCGCCGAACAACCCATATTCGCGGTTTGTAAACTAGTACCAAAAATGCCCTAGACGGGCATGGGTTCCGGGTAGAATAGGGAAAGAAGGCTGAAGCGGAAAAATGCCAATAGATTCGTGCAGATTCGTATCTAGCCAGCGCCTAAAATGATTGAAACCAGCTTCCTTCTGCAGAATAGGGATTCTAATCAGCGCCTAAAATGATTGAAACCAGCTTCCTTGAGCAAAATAGGGAGTCTAGCCAGCGCTTAAAATGATTGAAACCAGCTTTTTGGTGCAGAATAGGAAATCTAGTCAGCGCCTAAAATGATTGAAACCAGCGTTTGGGGTAGAATAGGCGCCTCTCTCCATCCACCCTATTCGCGTGAAGTGCTCAGATATATACTCAATCACAATAGCGTGAATATAATATGTACATTGGTATGAGATGGCTTACGCAATAAATTATCAGCCGAGATGATAAAATAATGAATATTCAAGACCACATAGGTCATTCCGCACAAAGAGCTGTACTAATCAATCAATTCTCCACCACGACAGCGTAGCACACGTGCACGTTCGTAGACTGCAACATGATAACTTTTGTTCAACCTCAACTGCTCACATCTTCAGTACATACTAAGGTTAGCATAATGGGATTTCATACATTCAGCTGCACGCAAATGTGTGAAGGACTGTTGATTCCTGACATTGTTTGTGATAACGCATCATCCCTTCACATAAAGCAAACTGATTCTTTCATCGAGGAACTGCTGATGCACACTAACCCACTCGCCACACACACGCACACACACACGCGTACATACATGCTAATGTCAAGTGATTATTTGCTGAGTCCATTCCACGAGAATTCTTCGAGTTCACGCGAATAGGGTGGATGGAGAGAGGCGCCTATTCTACCCCAAACGCTGGTTTCAATCATTTTAGGCGCTGACTAGATTTCCTATTCTGCACCAAAAAGCTGGTTTCAATCATTTTAAGCGCTGGCTAGACTCCCTATTTTGCTCAAGGAAGCTGGTTTCAATCATTTTAGGCGCTGATTAGAATCCCTATTCTGCACAAGGAAGCTGGTTTCAATCATTTTAGGCGCTGGCTAGACACGAATCTGCACGAATCTATTGGCATTTTTCCGCTTCAGCCTTCTTTCCCTATTCTACCCGGAACCCATGCCCGTCTAGGGCATTTTTTGGTACTAGTTTCTTGCATTTTTCCGCTGTAGAGCAATAATTAAAGAAAGGCCACGCACTTAGGAGATATGTGTAAGGGAGTGGGGGAAGCGTGGGGTAGGATAGAAATCAAAATAGCAGCCTCTTGTCAGGCCCGCACCCAGGGGGGGGGAGGGTTCATGGGGCCAAGGCTCCCCCCCTTTTGGGGTGACAAAACAGAAAATTTTTGCTATTTTATAGCAAAAACAGCCATTTTTTAAAAAATTTTAAAAATTTACTTTTTGAAAGAAATAAACATCCAATGTATATACGATTTTTGGGCAAAAATGCAAAAATTCCTCAACTTCTGGAGAGCTCCACCCCCCCAGACCCCCCCGTTGCATTTTACCTTGGACCCCCCCCCGTTTCAAAATCCTGGGTGTGGGCCTGCCTCCTGTATTAGCACCAATATATTATGCAAATTTGACAAATTAAAACGCGTGTGTTCAACGCAATTTTCTGAATGGCTGAAGGTGTGCGGGGGGGGGGGGTCGCGGCGCGCGTGTGGACGTAGAAACCTAAATTGCAGGCTCTCGAGAACGCAAAAGCGTGTATTTAACGCAATTTTCTGAATGGATGCCGATATTTGGTGGAGGGAGGGGTAGCGGCGCCGCGTTGGGGCATAGAAATCTAAATTGCAGGCTCTTTTATTCAAATTTGAGAACGCAACTGTATTTTTAACGCAATTTTCTGAGAGGTTGCCGATGTGGATGGGGTGGGGGGTTGCGGCGCCGCTGGGTCGACATTGGTGGGGTCCTCCAACGACAAAAAATGTTCGCGTCAGCAGGGGCTTTCATTTGATACCATATATACTTGTCATCTTCTGGAAAAATTGATTTTGGGCCATTTTGGACCGGTCCGGACCCTGGCCATGGCGCCACAGGCCGCTGGGGCCACTTTGGGGGGGTCCCAAAACGACAATAAATGTTCGCCTCACCAAGGGCTTTCGTTTGATACCAAACTTGGCCACTCTGGAAAAATCGATTTTTGGCCATTTTGGACCGGTCCTGACCCGGGTCAGGGCGCCACAGGCCGGTGGGGCCACATTGGAGGGGTCCTCAAATGATAAAAGATGTTCGCCTCACCAAGGGCTGTCATTTGATACCATACTTGTCCACTTTTGGAAACTTTTAAAAAAACTCGATGTTGGACCGGTCCGGACCCTGGTCAGGGCGCCACAGGCCGCTGGGGCCACTTTGGAGGGGTCCTCCAATGACAAAAAATATTCGCCTCACCAAGGGCTTTCATTTGATACCAAACATGGCCACTTTTGGAAAAATCGATTTTCGACCATTTTGGACCGGTCCGGACCCTGGTCAGGGCGCCACAGGCCGCTGGGGCCACTTTGGAGGGGTCCTCCAATGACAAAAAATATTCGCCTCACCAAGGGCTTTCATTTGATACCAAACATGGCCACTTTTGGAGAAATCGATTTTCGACCATTTTGGACCGGTCCGGACCCTGGTCAGGGCGCCACAGGCCGCTGGGGCCACTTTGGAGGGGTCCTCCAATGACAAAAATGTTCGCCTCACGAAGGGCTTTCATTTGATACCAAACATGGCCACTTTTGGAAAAATCGATTTTTGACCATTTTGGACCGGTCCGGAACCTGGTCAGGGCGCCACAGGCCGCTGGGGCCACTTTGGAGGGGTCCTCCAATGACAAAAAATGTTCGCCTCACCAAGGGCTTTCATTTGATACCAAACACGGCCACTTTTGGAAAAATCGATTTTTGACCATTTTGGACCGGTCCGGACCCTGGTCAGGGCGCCACAGGCCGCTGGGGCCACTTTGGAGGGGTCCTCCAATGACAAAAAATATTCGCCTCACCAAGGGCTTTCATTTGATACCAAACATGGCCACTTTTGGAAAAATCGATTTTCGACCATTTTGGACCGGTCCGGACCCTGGTCAGGGCGCCACAGGCCGCTGGGGCCACTTTGGAGGGGTCCTCCAATGACAAAAAATGTTCGCCTCACCAAGGGCTTTCATTTGATACCAAACTTGGCCACTTTTAGAAAAATCGATTTTTGGCCATTTTGGGCATGGTCCACGGTCCGGACCCCTGGCCAGGGCGCCACAGGGGTCTGGCCGGTACCTACTATAGCCCACGTGGTAGTGCTCCCGCAGCCCACCCCACACGCCCAATATGAAAGCTGTACCTGCAGCGGATCTTTCTATGGGAGAGGTTAAAGTTGGACCTGCGACACGGTAGGGGCCCACCTCCATCAGGGTGCCCCCCAGCCCCACAGATAGGTGATAGAGCAAAACTAATGGGCCATTTAGATTCACCATATAGGGGTTCCTATTCGAATACGAAACCTCAGCCCAGCAGCTCTTACGTATAGGGCTGCCTACTCCATAGGCCCAGACCCCCCTTTTACACGTTAACTATTGACCCCTGGCCAGGGCGCCACAGACCACCGAGCAGCACCATCTCGCTTCCTACCGTAGTTCCCCTCGGGGTAATGCTATACAGCCCATATGAGTTCCTGGCTTTGAGCCTAGCTCTCTGTGCGATCGACCAAAAATTTTCGGACTTTTCCGGGGGTCCACCCTATGTACACAGACCTATGGGGGGGTCCTAGAGCCTCCAAAACTGATTTCCCCTTAAATGGGGGGATTCTATACAAAAAAGGACCAAAAGTTCCTAGGGGGTCGAAGCCCTCCGAGCCCTAGGGTGGGGGGAAAAAAATGAGGAGAGAAAACACGAGCTGGGAAAGGGGCTATTTTTCATATCTCGAGATTGGCTCGACCGATTCGGCTGAAATTTTCACAGCATGTACCCCTGCCCACAGGCTCTTCACACAGCGAGTTTGAGCCCGATCGGTCCACTCCTCCCTGAGATATTAAAAAAACTATTTCCAAAAATTAGCACTACCCCAAAATTTCCCTATTCTAGGTAGTGCGCTGACGCGCACTACCTGATAGTGCGCTGACGCGCACTACCTGATGTAAATTATTATGCATATCCACGATACATTTGGTTTATAGTTCATAAATAACCTACAGCTACGGTATGTGCTCGAGCTTTATTCGAACTTTCATTTTAGCAAAAGTTTTCTTCGATAAGTGCTTCATACTAACCAGCGCATTTTACGTATCCATTTATACGGAAAATTTATATTCAAGAATAATTTAGGACTCTCCCATGATCTTCTATTTCCTCAAGACTTGGACCAATAGCTTTAGCATCATATCCTTAGACCTCTCCTAGTAGTAGAGCCTGCGGTAGTTCAACACAACAAAATGATGATAATTTACGTATATATTCCTAGCAGCTAGTCTAACAGTACATGCAAACAGCTATATTCGATGAGTATTCAACTGCTTAAATTTTTTATTGACTGACATTGATAGCTCTAAGCTAAGACGAAACGTGAAATCCCGCGAATATGGGTTGTTCGGCGAAGCTGTGCCCATATTAATTCGCTCACAACCTAGTCCTCTTCTATTTTTTAACCTAGCCCCATATTAAGCATTTTAAAGACTAGTCCTCTCTTGATTTTGCAACCTCACCATCACCCATATTACTTTTTTCATGCTCCAGAGGAGCATTTTTATTTCTTGTCCTTCTGTCATTTTAAAGGATCCCTTTCCAGCAATGCGGTAATGGATACAAGGAGCTTGAACAGTGCCATGCTAAACGAGCGTAGTCGATTTACAATATATGCCCCCAACAAAGCGCCGAAAAACGCTGTTTTAAGGGGTTTGACCACTGGTCAATAGGCCTCATAGACCGTAGTGACCACTGGTCACTCCCTCGATTTCGGCAATATGCCCATTGAAACGAGCGTAGTGGATTTACTATATAAGCCCCCGATCAAAACGCCAAAAAACGCTGTTTTAGGCCGTTTGACCAGTGGTCAATAGGACTCCTAGGCCGTAGTGACCAGTGGTCACTTCCGTCGGTTTCGGCAATATGCCCATTGAAACGAGCGTAGTCGATTTACTATATATGCCCCCTACCAAATGCCGAAAAACGCAGTTTTCGGCCGTTTGACCAGTGGTCAATAGGCCCCATAGGCTGTAGTGACCAGTGGTCACTTCCGTCGGTTTCGGCGATACTCCTACTGAAACGAGCGTAGTAAATTTACTATATATGCCCCGACCAAAACGCTGAAATACGCAGTTTTAGGCCGTTTGACTAGTGGTCAATAGACCCCGTAGGTTGTAGTGACCAGTGGTCACTCCCGTCGGTTTCGGCGATATGCCCATTGAAACGAGCGTAGTCGATTTACTATATATGCCCCCGACCAAAACGCCGATAAACGCAGTTTTAGGCCGTTTGACCAGTGGTCAATAGGCCCTATAGGCTGTAGTGACCAGTGGTCACTCCCGTCGGTTTCGGCGATATGCCTATTGAAACGAGCGTAGTCGTTTTACTATATATGCCCCCGATCAAAACGCCGAAAAACGCAGTTTAAGCCGTTTGACAAGTGGTCAATAGGACTCCTAGGCCGTAGTGACCAGTGGTCACTTCCGTCGGTTTCGGCAATATGCCCATTGGAACGAGCGTAGTCGATTTACTATATATGCCCCCGACCAAAACGCCGAAAAACGCAGTTTTAGGCCGTTTGACCAGTAGTCAATAGGCCCTATAGGCTGTAGTGACCAGTGGTCACTTCCATCGGTTTCGGCGATATGCCCACTGAAACGAGCGTAGTCGATTTACTATATATGCCACCGTCGATTTACTATATATGCCACCGACTAAAACGACGAAAAACGCAGTTTTAGGCCGTTTGACCAGAGGTCAATAGGCCCCATAGGCTGTAGTGACCAGTGGCCACTTCCGTCGGTTTCGGCGATATGCCCGTTGAAACGAGCGTAGTCGATTTACTATATTTGCCCCCGACCAAAACGCCGGAAAACGCTGTTTAGAGTGAGTTTTCCCAACGTTGACCCTGGGCGAGGAACCACGGGAGCCATGCTGACCAGTGGTCACTTCCGGCGGTATCGGCAGTATGCTCATCGTTTTCAGCGACCCCGATTTACTATATATGGGCACTAGCCCGAGGCCGAAAAACGCCATTTTTAGTGACTTTTAGGACATTTCTAGTAAAAGTGGGACTTAGAAACGTTTCGCCCAAACAGGCCAAAAAAATGCAAAGTTTGGGCCCATCTCCTGAAAGCTAGGGAGCAAAATTAAAAAATCCCCCTCGTTACTTTATGCACCCCTACTGGTAATTTTCAACAAAAGATACTAGACCTCTCCAGCTTCTACCCAGTTCTAGAAAAGTGTGACCAAAATTTGCGAAAAATAGCGAAAGTCCGACTTTGGGACCTTGGCACAGAGCCAAAATTGGTCAGGTGCCAAAATGACCAAAAAAAGGTAGCATGGGGGGATCCTGTCTACCAACATATAATAGTAGTATGGTGCCAAAATGCCCACATCGTTCCAACACTTAGCCGTAAAATGCATTTCCAATAAGCGTTATTCACCGAGAAAAAAACAAACGCACGGTAACTATCGCCTAGTGCAAAAATTCGAAGTTTCGAATTCGAACCAAAAGTATGGTGGTACTTGTAGTACTACTCGAGTTGTTTACGATGGTAACCTTTTTACCACCGCCGGACCTCTAATTAGCTGGCACCAGGCCAACACGGTCTTGTTGGGAGAACAGGCTTAGGGACACGGCTTGGCAGAAACTAACCTTGCTTTGTTACTCTGGCCATACAGACAGTCTTTAGTTTCGAATACGAGTCACGTGCTATGCACACATGGGCATAGCCTACACGCAGCCTACACCAGTGTAGGCTGACTACGCGACTACGCAAGCCAAGCCACCAGGAACTACGCACGCGGCGAGCGGAGCGAACCGCGCGCTTCACAAATGACCACGCACTACCGGAGCTTTAGAAGGAGAGCATCAATTTTAACTTAATTTCACATTAACTGAAACCTACGTAACCTAAACAAATACACGAGTACGTATACAAGAAATAAAAATGCTCCTCTGGAGCATGAAAAAGTAATATGGGTGATGGTGAGGTTGCAAAACCAAGAGAGGACTAGTCTTTAAAATGCTTAATATGGGGCTAGGTTAAAAAATAGAAGAGGACTAGGTTGTGAGCGAATTAATATGGGCACAGCTTCGCCGAACAACCCATATTCGCGGTTTGTAAATGTAAATTATTATGCATATCCACGATACATTTGGTTCATAGTTCGTAAATAACCTACAGCTACGGTATGTGCTCGAGCTTTATTCGAACTTTTATTTTAGCAAACGTTTTCTTCGATAAGTGCTTCATACTAACCAGCGAATTTTACGTATCCATTTATAGGGAAAATTTATATTCAAGAATAATTTAGGACTCTCCCACGATCTTCTATTTCCTCCTGACTTGGACCAACAGCTTTAGCATCATATCCTTAGACCTCTCCTAGTAGTAGAGCCTGCGGTACTTCAACACAACAAAATGATGATAATTTACGTATTCCTAGCAGCTAGTCTAACAGTACATGCAAACAGCTATATATATTCGATGAGTATAGTCAGGGGGGGAAACACAAATAGGGAAGCAAGCCTCCAACTTTTTCTTCGTTTGGATTTGGATCGGTTTGAGTATACCGTTACGTACCGTGGGCAAATACCTATCCAATCGTATATTCAAACTTCTCTTATACCTCTCTCAGCTTTGGCGATAACAGGATTTGTCAATGTTTTTTTTACCCGCAAATCGGGGAAAAAAACATGGTGCGGGGAAAAAAACATGGCCCGGATTTCCACCAACCAACCATTTAGGGTGCTTTAAAAGCGTTGTTTCAGCTGTTTTCAGCGTGCAAAACTACCTAGGCACCATTCTAACCTCACAGAAAGCTTAAAAACCGACTTTTTGGTCAAAATGCCAAATCCGCTGTATCTAACCAGTTTGAGCATGAAACCTGCAGGGAACTGGCCATAATATGCAGAATATCGGTAGAAATAAGTTAGTTGTGTTAAAAATTGCAATATCCCACCATTTTTTAAGTTTTTTGAAAATTTTCATTTTTACCATTGAAACTTATGAAACCTAGCATGTTGATGCTGCAAATCAAATTTTCGAGCTAGAAGCTTCAACAATGCCCAAAGTTGGCATATTTTGAGGTTTTTAATTGTTTTAAAGCATTCTCTTTCATATAGAAGCATTAGTTACGCCTTCCTGAAGCATACGCAAAAATTTGAAAATTTGGTCACCATGTTTTTTCCCCGCTCTAGTGGACCCCATGTGGGGGAAAAACATGGTCAAATTTTTTACTGGGTTGACGTAGGGGAAAACCACTATTGCCATGTGATAGAGCAAGTCAAATTATGCCCGCATGCCAATTTATAGTAGCCAAAGTTGGATAGTTGGTTAGATATATACTTGCAAACTTTCGAAAATCCTTAGCATTTTGGCCCATTTTGGGAGGTCAACTTTGGTCAAGTACTGTGCTTACAGATTCGAACTCAGAAACCAATCTGGTACTGTAGGGTATACTTCTAGACTTGCTCTTTCTAATGGGCTATACTAGGCAGCTGCAACTGCTATGGTTGGGGAGTAGGCGACCATGTTTTTTTCCCCCTCTTTTCCGGCATGTTTCCCCCCCCCCTGACTATATATATTCAACTGCTTAAATTTTTTATTGACTGACATTGATAGCTCTAAGCTAAGACGGAACGTGAAATCCCGCGAATATGGGTTGTTCGGCGAAGCTGTGCCCATATTAATTCGCTCACAACCTAGTCCTCTTCTATTTTTTAACCTAGCCCCATATTAAGCATTTTAAAGACTAGTCCTCTCTTGATTTTGCAACCTCACCATCACCCATATTACTTTTTCATGCTTCAGAGGAGCATTTTTATTTCTTGTCCTTCTGTCATTTTAAAGGAACCCTTTCCAGCAATGCGGTAATGGATACAAGGAGCTTGAACAGTGCCATGCTAAACGAGCGTAGTCGATTTACAATATATGCCCCCAACAAAACGCCGAAAACGCTGTTTTAAGGGGTTTGACCACTGGTCAATAGGCCCCATAGACCGTAGTGACCACTGGTCACTCCCTCGATTTCGGCAATATACCCATTGAAACGAGCGTAGTCGATTTACTATATATGCCCCCGACCAAAACGCCGAAAAACGCTGTTTAGAGGGAGTTTTCCCAACTTTGACCCTGGGCGAGGAACCACTGGAACAATAGAACGAAGTTAGCAAAGTTACAGGGATACATAGTGAGGGAACAAACATAGGGAAAATACAACAATTAAGAACTTAGCTGAGTCTCATAGAATCCAGAAACACCATGCTCCCATGCTGGGAGCCATGCTGACCAGTGGTCACTTCGGGCGGTATCGGCAGTATGCTCATCGTTTTCAGCTACCCTGATTTACTATATATTGGCACCACCCCAAGGCCGAAAATCGCCATTTCTAGTGACTTTTAGGCCATTTCTAGTGAAAGTGGGACTTAGAAACTTTTAGCCAAAACAGGCCAAAAAATGCAAAGTTTGGGCCCATCTCCTGAAAGCTAGGGAGCGAAATTAAAAAATCCCCTCGTTACTTTATGCATCCCTACTGGTAATTTTCAACAAAAGATACTAGACCTCTCCAGCTTCTACCCAGTTCTAGAAAAGTGCGACTCAAATTTGCGAAAAAATAGCGAAAGTCCGACTTTGGGACCTTGGCACAGAGCCAAAATTGGCCAGGTGCCAAAATGACCAAAAAAGGTAGCATGGGGGGATCCTGTCTACCAACATATAATAGTAGTATGGTGCCAAAATGCCCACATCGTTCCAACACTTAGCCGTAAAATGCATTTCCAATAAGCGTTATTCACCGAGAAAAAAACAAACGCACGGTAAACTATCGCCTAGTGCAAAAATTCGAAGTTTCGAATTCGAACCAAAAGTATGGTGGTACTTGTAGTACTACTCGAGTTGTTTACGATGGTAACCTTTTTACCACCGCCAGACCTCTAATTAGCTGGCACCAGGCCAACACGGTCTCCAGGGGGCCGCGCAGACGCCTTTATACCCATATTATGTAGGGGCGCTATCGCGCCCCTACATAATATGTTAGATGCAAAGTTGTTTGCTGCTGTACAAGAGACATTTGAGACAGCTTTGGGGGGGGGGTGGTGCGCATGTATTCAAGTCAAACCAAGATATATATATATAAGACCGACTCAGATCAATCCAATCAGCGTTGGCGTCGGGCCTGAACTTAGCTAAACAATTCCAATTTTTCCTAAAATTTCGCAAATTGCTATCAACAAAAACAGAACTAAACAAGGCGTTTCTCACTTTTCGCATACCTAGAAACAACAATCTCTGAACTGGTTGCTCCGACCAGATTCTGAAAAAACTTTGAAGCTTAAAAATTCTTTTTGACTCTGACGTTTTGACTGTTATGCCGGGTTCAGTTCAGGAGCATTGATGTTTAGTGACGCAGCAACGCCGCTGACAATCCAGATTAGGAAATCAGCGCGTTTCAAAGTATCAAATAGATTGTATGTATATATGTAACAGAAGAAAGGAAACCTACTTCAAGATCATTGAGAGGCTCATTGACAATCTGATTGCACAGCTGCTCTTCCATTTTCTTCACCTTGTCTCTGATGTACCGCTCCGACACTTCATGTCCAAACTAACAATATCAAACAATACGTCAAGAAAAAAGATAGCCCAGCCCATTGGCTATTTCCTGTTTCGGACTAAGGCTTTCGTCTTAGTGACTGCAGGGCAGGCATTTTTCATTAGTTTTCTATGAATAACAAACAATACAAAGATTCTTCCACAAGAAACAAAAATGCTCCTCTGGAGCAAGAAAAAAGTAATATGGGTGATGGTGAGGTTGCAAAATTAAGAGAGGACTAGTCTTTAAAATGCTTAAGTAATATGGAGCTAGGTTCAAAAATAGAAGAGGACTAGGTTGTGAGCGAATTAATATGGGCACAGCTTCGCCGAACAACCCATATTCGCGGTTTATAAATGTATATCAGTATGCATATCCATCCACGCTACGTTAGTTAAACTTTTTCTTCGAGAAACGTTTTATACTAACCAGTGCGTTTTATTTCAAGAATAATCTTAGGACTCTGACCTTCTATTTCCTCCCTGCTTGAACCAATAGCTTTAGCCTCATGTCCTTAGATCTCTTGTTATTGTTGTTGTTATTGCCGGGCTACTCAGCCAAGAGGCTATATGAGGGCGCTAACCTATGTCTCTCCCCATCAGTCATACTCTCGTTGCTTGCCGCAGTTCAACCCGACCAAATGATAATAATTTACGCACATACGTATTCCTAGCTAGTCTAACAGAGTACGTATATGCAAACAACTGTATTCAATGAGTACGTATTCAACTTCTTAAATTTCTCACATTGACTGAAATTGATAGCTCTGTATGCGACAAGGCTAAGACGAAGCGTGAAATCCCGCGAATATGGGTTGTTCAAGTAGTTGTGCCTATATTAATTCGCTCACAACCTAGTCCTCGTCTATTTTTGAACCTAGCCCCATATTAAGCATTTTAAAGACTAGTCCTCTCTTAATTTTGCAACCTCACCATCACCCATATTACTTTTTTCATGCTCCAGAGGAGCATTTTTGTTTCGTCCTTCTGTCCTTTAAAGACTGTCCTCCAAGCGTCTAATGCACATGGCATTACGCCATTTTGGTGTAAGCATATAAACTATACACAACCTGCAAATCAGTAAGCCATGACAGCAGTGATCCGGTTAACAATAATTTCAACCATTGTATAAATATAAGCGCTGACTAAAAACATACTTTTGAGTGCCATTCGAAGAAATGAACGGTAACTCTAAATCCGGTTCATCCCAAAACGCTGTTTTAGGCATTTTGACAAGTCGTCAATAGAGCTCCTAGGCTGTAGTGACCAGTGGTCACTTCCGTCGGTTTCGGCGATATGCCCACTGAAACGAGCATAGTCGATTTACTATATATGCCCCCGAAACCACCCAAAACGACGAAAAACGCAGTTTTAGGCCTATTGACAAGAGGTCAATAGGCCCCATAGGCTGTGGTGACCAGTGGTCACTTCCGTCGGTTTCGGCGATATGCCCACTGAAACGAGCGTAGTCGATTTACTATATATGCCCCCGACCAAAACGCCGAAATACGCAGTTTTTAGGCCGTTTGACCAGAGGTCAATAGGCCCAATAGGCTGTAGTGACCAGTGGTCACTTCCAAGTCGGTTTCGGCGATATGCCCATTGAAACGAGCGTAGCCGATTTACTATATATGCCCCCGACCAAAACGCCGAAAAACCCAGTTTTAGGCCGTTTGACCAGAGGTCAATAGGCCTCATAGGCTGTAGTGACCAGTGGTCACTTCAGTCGGTTTCGGCGATATGCCCGTTGAAACGAGCGTAGTCGATTTACTATATATGCCCCCGACCAAAACGCTGAAAATCGCAGTTTTAGGCCGTTTGACCAGTGGTCAATAGGCCCCATAGGCTGTAGTGACAAGTGGTCACTTCGATCGGTTTCGGCGATATGCCCATTGAAACGAGCGTAGTAGATTTACTATATTAAATGCCCCCGACCAAAACGCCGAAAAATGCAGGTTTTAGGCCGTTTGACCAGGGGTCAAATAGGCCCCATAGGCTGTAGTGACCAGTGGTCACTTCCGTGGGTTTCGGCAATATGCCCATTGAAACGAGCGTAGTCGATTTACTATATATATATGCCCCCGACCAAAACGCCGAAAAACGCAGTTTTAGGCCGTTTGATCAGTGGTCGCTAGGCCCCATAGGCTGTAGTGACCAGTGGTCACTTCCGTCGGTTTCGGCGATATGCCCATTGAAACGAGAGTAGTCGATTTACTATATAGGCCCCCTACCAAGACGCCGAAAAACGCAGTTTTAGTCCGTTTGAACAGAGGTCAATAGGCACAATAGGCTGTCGTGACCAGTGGTCACTTCAGTCGGTTTCGGCGATATGCCCGTTGAAACGAGCGTAGTCGATTTACTATATGCCCCGACGAAACGCCGTGTGAAAAACGCAGTTTTTAGGCCGTTTGACCAGTGGTCAATAGGCCCCATAGGCCGTAGTGACCAGTGGTCACTTCCGTCGATTCCGGCGATATGCCCACTGAAACGAGCGTAGTCGATTTACTATATATACCACCGTCGATTTTACTATATATGCCACCGTCGATTTACTATATATGCCACCGACTAAAACGACGAAAAACGCAGTTTTAGGCCGTTTGACCAGAGGTCAATAGGCCCCATAGGCTGTAGTGACCAGTGGCCACTTCCCGTCGGTTTCGGCGATATGCCTGTTGAAACGAGCGTAGTCGATTTACTATATTTGCCCTCGACTAAAACGCCGGAAAACGCTGTTTTAGAGAGAGTTTTCCCAACGTTGACCCTGGGCGAGGAACCACGGGAGCCATGCTGACTTGCGGTCACTTCCGGCGGTATCGGCAGTATGCTCATCGTTTTCAGCGACCCCGATTTACTATAAGTGGGCACTAGCCCGAGGCCGAAAAACGCCATTTTTAGTGACTTTTAGGACATTTCTAGTAAAAGTGGGACTTAGAAACGTTTCGCCCAAACAGGCAAAAAAACTTGCGGGCCCATCTCCTGAAAGCTAGGAGCAAAATTAAAAAATCCCCCTCGTTACTTTATGCACCCCTACTTGTAATTTTCAACAAAAAGATACTAGACCTCTCCAGCTTCTACCCAGTTCTGGAAAAGTGTGACCAAAATTTATGAAAAATAGCGAAAGTCCGATCTCTTGGGACCTTGGCACAGAGCCAAAATTGGCCAGGTGCCAAAATGAACAAAAAGGTAGCATGGGGGATCCTGTCTACCAACATATCATAGTAGTAGCGGGTCCAAAAAGCCTACATTGTTCCAACACTTAGCCGTAAAATGCATTTCCAAAAAGCGTTATTTACTCAGAAAAAACAAACGTAAACAAAGTAAATAGCAGCCGAAATTCGAACTTCGGTCATGAACGTTTTTGAGGTCACTTTTGGGTACCCTCACTAAAGGTCTGCCCTGAACGCATGAGAGGCTCTAGGAGCTCAAACTCACAGGCTGTAATGTCGAGATGTGTGGCTATCACCATGCAAAAAAATTTGGTCTCTGCGACTTTCCTGTGAGTCATCGAGGGGCTATTTTTTTTGCCAAAATTTCGGATGATTTTTTTTGTTTTGTTGCATATACGGGGATGAAACTTTGCAACACGCTACTAAACTCGACACGTACAATTTTTTGCGCATTACGGTCTCGGAAAAAGTAGATCTGTGCAGGAATCTGCGCAGCTTCTGCGTAGCCTTGTTTTACACGGTCATTCAGACCATTTTCACTCATATTATGGTGGCCGCTACCGCGACCCGTATGAGAAAAGTGGGTCTGCGAATAATTTAGACTCTCCCACGATCTTCTATTTCCTCCTGACTTGGACCAACAGCTTTAGCATCATATCCTTAGACCTCCTGTAGTAGAGCCTGCGGTACTTCAACACAACAAAATGATGATAATTTATGTATATATTCCTAGCAGCTAGTCTAACAGTACATGCAAACAGCTATATATTCGATGAGTATATATTCAACTGTTTAAATTTTTTATTGACTGACATTGATAGCTCTAAGCTAAGACAGAACGTGAAATCCCGCGAATATGGGCTGTTCGGCGAAGCTGTCTATATTAATTCGCTCACAACCTAGTCCTCTTCTCTTTTTTAACATAGCCCCATATTAAGCATTTTAAAGACTAGTCCTCTCTTGATTTTGCAACCTCACCATCACTCCATATTACGCTTTTTCATGCTTCAGAGGAGCATTTTTATTTCTTGTCCTTCTGTCATTTTAAAGGATCCCTTTCCAGCAATGCGGTAGCGGCACATACAAGGAGCTTCGAACAGTGCCATGCTAAACGAGCGTAGTCGATTTACAATATATGCCCCCAACAAAACGCCGAAAACGCTGTTTTAAGGGGTTTGACCACTGGTCAATAGGCCCCATAGACCGTAGTGACCACTGGTCACTCCCTGATTTCGGCAATATGCCTACTGAAACACAGTAGTCGATTTACTATATATGCCCCGACCAAAACGCCGAAAACGCTTGTTTAGAGTGGAGTTTTCCCAGCTTGACCCTGGGCGAGGAACCACGGGAGCCATGCTGACCAGTGGTCACTTCGGGCGGTATCGGCAGTATGTCATCGTTGTTACCATGATTTACTATATGTTGGCACCACCCCAAGGCCGAAAAACGCCATTTTTAGTGACTTTTAGGCCATTTCTAGTGAAAGTGGGACTTAGAAACTTTTAGCCAAAACAGGCCAAAAAATGCAAAGTTTGGGCCCATCTCCTGAAAGCTAGGGAGCGAAATTAAAAAATCCCCTTGTTACTTTATGCACCCCTACTGGTAATTTTCAACAAAAGATACTAGACCTCTCCAGCTTCTACCCAGTTCTAGAAAAGTGTGACCAAAATTTGCGAAAAATAGCGAAAGTCCGACTTTGGGACCTTGGCACAGAGCCAAAATTGGCCAGGTGCCAAAATGACCAAAAAAGGTAGCATGGGGGGATCCTGTCTACCAACATATAATAGTAGTATGGTGCCAAAATGTCACATCGTTCCAACACTTAGCCGTAAAATGCATTTCCAATAAGCGTTATTCACCGAGAAAAAAAACAAACGCACGGTAATCATCGCCTAGTGCAAAAATTCGAAGTTTCAAATTCGAACCAAAAGTATGGTGGTACTTGTAGTAATTACTCGAGTTGTTTACGATGGTAACCTTTTTACCACCGCCGGACCTCTGATTAGCTGGCACCAGGCCAACACGGTCTCCAGGGGGCCGCGCAGACGCCTTTACACCCATACTATGTAGGGGCGCTATCGCGCCCCTACATAATATCGGCTTATTATCTTAGTAAATACTCTTTTTTATAATTCCCTAATATATAGTCTGATTTTATAAATTAACTTTCATAACACGTCCCGAATATTTTTCCATTTGTTCCGATGCTTGTGAAAAACCAAAATACAATATCGTCAAATTTATCATACCCCACCTGCTATGCACCTCGGAAAAGGTTGTATATAGTGCAAAATCGCAAAATCAAAGTCAAAATAACATTAGGAATATTTTCCATTTTTGCCACCCCATCGGGAAAATGGAAAAAAGAGGAAAAACCTTTTCCAGTCCTTTTATCCTCGCCTATCTCTATTGGGTTTGGTGATGTCCGCCTGGTGACACCTAATGCAAACGGCAGCTGGCAATAAACAATTGTGTCGTACGTACCTTTTCTTAACATTTTCGTTGCCAGTTCATCAAGACTCGTTGGAAATACCTTGCGATATCCTGTTGTGAACTAAAAATTAAAAAAACACGTGCTCCGGTTAGGGGTTAAGGTAATTATGTTGTCTACAATCCCCTTACGGTTCTTGGGGGTTTCTTTAGTGGAAAGCGCCCCCCCCTTTTGGGGAATCCCCCCCCTCCAAAAGATGAGCCAGACAAGGGCAAAAGTTACTGATTAGCGGTCAACGTATTCAAAATCTTCCGAACTTCGACGAAATTTTTTGGCGCGTTTGTTTTTTTTCTGAGTAAATAACGCTTTTTGGAAATGCATTTTACGGCTAAGTGTTGGAACGATGTAGGCTTTTTGGACCCATACTACTATGATATGTTGGTAGACAGGATCCCCCCATGCTACCTTTTTTGTTCATTTTGGCACCTGGCCAATTTTGGCTCTGTGCCAAGGTCCCAAAGTCGGACTTTTGCTATTTTTCGCAAATTTTGGTCACACTTTTCTAGAACTGGGTCGAAGCTGGAGAGGTCTAGTATCTTTTGTTGAAAATTACCAGTAGGGATGCATAAAGTAACGAGGGGGATTTTTTAATTTTGTTCCCTAGCTTTCAGGAGATGGGCCCAAACTTTGCATTTTTTGGCCTGTTTGGGCGAACCGTTTCTAAGTCCCACTTTTACTAGAAATGTCCTAAAAGTCACTATAAATGGTGTTTTTCGGCCTCGGGCTAGTGCCCATATATAGTAAATCGGGGTCGCTGAAAACGATGAGCATGCTGCCGATACCGCCGGAAGTGACCACTGGTCAGCATGGCTGCCGTGGTTCCTCGCCCAGGGTCAAAGTTGGGAAAACTCAGTACTCACTCTAAACAGCGTTTTCCGGCGTTTTGGTCGGGGGCAAATATAGTAAATCGACTACGCTCGTTTCAGTGGGCACATCGCCGAAACCGATGGAAGTGACCACTGGTCACTACAGCCTATAGGGCCTATTGACTACTGGTCAAACGGCCTAAAACTGCGTTTTTCGTCGTTTTGGTCGGTGGCATATATAGTAAATCGACTACGCTCGTTTCAGTGGGCATATCGCCGAAACCGACGGAAGTGACCACTGGTCACTACAGCCTATGGGGCCTATTGACCACTGGTCAAACGGCCTAAAACTGCGTTTTTCGGCATTTTTGTCGGGGGCATATATAGTAAATCGACTACGCTCGTTTCAACGGACATATCGCCGAAACCGACGGAAGTGGCCACTGGTCACTACAGCCTATGGGGCCTATTGACCTCTGGTCAAGCGGCCTAAAACTGCGTTTTTCGGCGTTTTGGTCGGGGGCATTTAGTATATAAATCTACTACGCTCGTTTCAATGGGCATATCGCCGAAACCGATGGAAGTGACCACTTGTCACTACAGCCTACGGGGCCTATTGACCACTGGTCAAGCGGCCTAAAACTGCGTTTTTCGGCGTTTTGGTCGGGGGAATATATAGTAAATCGACTACGCTCGTTTCAATGGGCATATCGCCGAAACCGACGGAAGTGACCACTGGTCACTACAGTGTATGGGGCCTATTGACCACTGGTCAAGCGGCCTAAAACTGCGTTTTTCGGCGTTTTGGTCGGGGGCATTTAGTATATAAATCTACTACGCTCGTTTCAATGGGCATATCGCCGAAACCGATGGAAGTGACCACTTGTCACTACAGCCTACGGGGCCTATTGACCACTGGTCAAACTGCCTAAAACAGCGTTTTGGGATGAACCGGATTTAGAGTTACCGTTCATTTCTTCGAATGGCACTCAAAAAGAATGTTTTTAGTTTATAAAATGGTTGAAATTATTGTTAACCGGATCACTACTGTCATGGCTTACTGAGCCTGATTTGCAGGTTGTGTATAGTTTATATGCTTACACAAATGACGTAATGCCATGATGCATTAGACGCTTGGAGGACAATCTTTAAAAGGACAGAAGGACAGGAAACAAAAATGCTCCTCTGGAGCATGAAAAAAGTAATATGGGTGATGGTGAGGTTGCAAAATTAAGAGAGGACTAGTCTTTAAAATGCTTAATATGGGGCTAGGTTCAAAAATAGAAGAGGACTAGGTTGTGAGCGAATTAATATAGGCACAGCTTCGCCGAACAACCCATATTCGCGGGATTTCACGCTTCGTCTTAGCTTTTGTCGCATACAGAGCTATCAATTTCAGTCAGTAATAAGAAATTTAAGAAGTTGAATACGTACGTACTCATTGAATACAGTTGTTTGCATATACGTACTCTGTTAGACTAGCTAGGAATACGTATGTGCGTAAATTATCATCATTTGGTCGGGTTGAACTGCGGCAAGCAACGAGAGTATGACTGATGGGGAGAGGCATAGGTTAGCGCCCTCATATAGTCTCTTGGCTGAGTAGCCCGGCAATAACAACAACAATAACAAGAGATCTAAGGACATGAGGCTAAAGCTATTGGTTCAAGCAGGGAGGAAATAGAAGGTCAGAGTACTAAGATTATTCTTGAAATAAAACGCACTGGTTAGTATAAAACGTTTCTCGAAGAAAAAGTTTAACTAACTACAATATATAACTAACTGTATATATAAACTAAACGTAGCGTGGATGGATATGCATACTGATATACATTTATAAACCGCGAATATGGGTTGTTCGGCGAAGCTGTGCCCATATTAATTCGCTCACAACCTAGTCCTCTTCTATTTTTGAGCCTAGCTCCATATTAAGCATTTTAAAGACTAGTCCTCTCTTAATTTTGCAACCTCACCATCACCCATATTACTTTTTTCATGCTCCAGAGGAGCATTTTTGTTTCTTGTGGAAGAATCTTTGTATTGTTTGTTATCCATAGAAAACTAATGAAAACCGCCTGCCCTGCAGTCACTAAGACGAAAGCCTTAGTCCGAAACAGGAAATAGCCAATGGGCTGGGCTATCTTTTTTCTTGACGTATTGTTTGTTATTGTTAGTTTGGACATGAAGTGTCGGAGCGGTACATCAGAGACAAGGTGAAGAAAATGGAAGAGCAGCTGTGCAATCAGATTGTCAATGAGCCTCTCAATGATCTTGAAGTAGGTTTCCTTTCTTCTGTTACATATATACATACAATCTATTTGATACGTTGAAACGCGCTGATTTCCTAATCTGGATTGTCAGCGGCGTTGCTGCGTCACTAAACATCAATGCTCCTGAACTGAAACCGGCATAAAAGTCAAAACGTCAGAGTCAAAAAGAATTTTTAAGCTTCAATTTTTTTCAGAATCTGGTCGGAGCAACCAGTTCAGATATTGTTGTTTCTAGGTATGCGAAAAGTGAGAAACGCCTTGCTTTGCTTTGTTTTTGTTGATAACATTTTTGCGAAATCTTAGATAAAAATTTCAGATGTTTAGCTAAGTTCAGGCCCGACGCCAACGCTGATTGGACTGACCTGAGTCGGTCTTATATATCTTGGTTTGACTTGAATACGTGCGCACCCCCCCCCCCCAAAGCTGTCTCAAATATCTCTTGTTCAGCAGCAAACAACTTTGCATCTAACATATATACATGTGAAGGGCGGCTGTTGTCCATCCCTTCCAATCTTTTCATTCGTTCCATTGAATTTGCTTGTCCACTATAATATTATTGTGACTACACCACCTCCATATTGTCCCTTTTAGAGGCCAACTTGTTGTATCATTAAGACAATTCCCCGTCTATCCATTTTGGAAGGAGGTTCGGTTGGAGTGTGAGTGTTAGTTTGGGATTAACACTAACACAATAAACACTAAACATTATGTGGACGTTGTACGGCGTGTAATGTGTTATTATGGATGTAGTAGGGTTTTGGTAATTGCAGAGAAATATTCGAGAGAAGATCTTTGCGATTCCATCTCATGTGGTTCTGGAGGAGGACCTTCCCAACATGGACCTCTATGAAGACATTGTGCCCGAGGCGCCTCTCATCCCTGGAAAGGTCCTCCTCCTCAAAGAGAAACTGGATCAGACACGTCGACAGGCCCTCAAGGTAGGCTCACATCCCAGCATAACTCTCATGTCATTTCTGTACTTCAATTTAATACTGTGAGTATAATAATGGTTTGCAATGAAACTTAAGAAATGCAAACGGGCCTCGGAGAAGTGTCGTCGTCATGATAATGTGGGGCCAATCGGTGAAACCCTATAGGCGGACTAAGGCGCCCGGTACTCCGAAGAACGTCCTACACCCAGAGTCATGCCATAGGACGGCCAGATCTTAGGAGTAATTAAGGTGGGTACGCCGGGTTGACGATTTCCTAGGACAGGTCAAAATCAAATGCTCAAGCGTTTCTTTTTCCTGCAGGCATTCAGGGCTGAGGTGAGAGATAGACGGCTGGGCCCATAGTATGTCTCTACCATGCTATGAGGGATCTACCAGCTGGCAGTTGTGAAAATAGAACCCGATAGACCTTGGGAATTCTTTATAGGGGAAATAAATGTCGCCCACTAATTGTGGGGGAGAGTTTGGAAAGGAGTGTTGGTTATTATTTATTGATATGTTTGTGTAGTTTTAGATTCGTCACATGAATGAGCAGTTGACTCAGGAACTGAAAGAGTTGAAGGAGGCGGAGGCGGAGTTGGACAGACTCAACGAGGAGCTTGAACGGACGGAGCCTCTGCTCAGACAGGGCAAGTCTCCTTTATTCTCTCTAAATTCACTTTCGTTGTGAATTGAATGGTTGTCATAATGGCCTTTAGTGGGTGTTTTCTGCTTTTCCTCCCTCTATCCGGTCCTGTCGTTGTGCGTAATGCACTCACATGACGCAAAGGTATTCGGAATATTCCACCTTCGGAAAAGGTTTTCTCTGTTTTTTTCTGTGGCGGTACTCCCACCCAGCTCTGGTACAGTGTCCTACGGTACAGCAAAGGCTGCGAAATTAGGATCCACTGCTGTATTATGTTCTTATTTCTGTGGAGGTCAGGATGTCGTCGTTACTTGGGGGTATGTTTGACTCTGTGTTTGTGGCCTCCTGTGATTAGGTTATGAAAGACAGTCACTCTAACTATAGTTTTTGCTTGTTTAAATTAATTTTTTAAGAAATGTTTGCTTGTTAAGCTTTAGACTTTTCTTTTTCAGATGCAGAATTAGCTGAAACAGAAAAGACACTGGTAGAAGAGTATGAAAACTTGAAATTGTTGTGACATTGTTTGCTTTTGCTACCAATAACACTCTGGACGTTATGCTGACATTTGTAATTTGTTTGTGTCAAAGCGTGAAATAAAATGTTTCATGATATCAGTAAATATGGCGATGGCCTGTCGTTTCGAGATTGTCTTTTTGATTTATCATGTCCGATTTAACTTATATTATAAGGGGGTCAAAGACGGCTAAATTGAGTTGTAAGCTTCTCCAGGCACAAAAGTGATATAATGCTGTGATTAAGGATTTTTTGTTTTTGTTAGTGCATTCTAGTTCGGAAATTAAGAGGGCTGAGCAGAACTGAAACTTGTACCAGCAGAATCAAGGTCAATTCCAGCGTTGCTCTTCTAATTAGCTTATACTACAGCCAATCGGTCGTAGGGCGGAAAGAATTTGTGCCTGCGCTTGTTTTGCTTACCATAATGCAGGACTGCAAAAATTAAATCAGTTGTTGAAAATAGATGAGGGCGAGCAGAACATTCCAGCTTTGCTCCCCAGAAAAAGTTGTCCGTCTCGGAGCTACCTACCACGGGTTGTTTCGCTAAGACGATGTGTGACTGCGGCCATTGGCCAATAACCGTACACCGACTTGGCTTGGGGATCACATTTTCTATCCAGGACTTTGATTTGTACGTGACTACGTTGCGGATCTTCCTGGAACAGACACTTCCACAGACATGATATGTTTATAATACGTGTATAAGCATCGCAATCATCAAATTTGTAGCATATAACCCGGGTGTACTAAGGGGGGGGGGGGTCCTCATGGCTATTCTCATAAATTTAGACTGAAATTTGTGTATATGCTGCAGTCAATATGCACAATATGGGTATCAATTGAAAGCAGACGACAAGAACAACAAGTTCGTCCTAGATCTAAGTCCAGGCACCGCACACACTTTTCGGTATACAGGACCCTCAGAACTGCCAGCAAACACGTAAAACTAAACAGTGTAAGGATCAAATCTCTTGAAAAAATTTCAGAACCCCCATCAAAAATTTGAAACTAAATGTATGTAGTTACGGATTAAATCTCTTCGAAAAGTTAAGAACCCCCAGAACCCCCATCAAAACATGAAACTAAACATAGTTATAGATCAAATCTCTACAAACATTAAGAACCCCCAGAACCCAAAGAAAGAACCCCGATGAAAATAAAAGCTCCAAGAAAAACAAGTGGTAGATCAGAGCGCATCAAAAAGTGACTTTTGTCTTGACATGGGCCGCCGATGGAATCTGAAGCTTTTTCGGGTCGCCTACTGTTGTTTCTAAAATGGGCAGCTGAAGCAGCATTAAAAAAGGTCTTGTGAAATAGAAAGGACAGGTTGTAAAATGAGTTTCCAGCAAATAACTTTAATTTGGGTGCGATCGCCGTTTGAGAATAGTAAAATGTAAGCTACAGCCAGCTTAGCTAACAAAGTATGCATTGGGAAATTTCGTACTTTGGAAATGAAAAGCAGTGAAAATCTACAGTTAGCTCTGGATGGGTGGCCTTAGGCCTTGAGTCGAGTCCTGGGCAACCGCTAGGCGGTCCTCCTATTCTTTTTGAGTTTCGGTCGGGCCGAGCCTAGCTCTGTGTTTTGATCAATTGAACTTCCAACTTTTTCAAAATTTGCTTCTACTTTTTCAGAAATGCTGATTGCTGAACACAAATCCACTTGTCACTGTCAAGGATGCTTTCTCTGCAATGTCACTAAAAAGTTATTCGTACAATGTACCAATGTACAAACAGTGGATTTTAGTTTCAACTGTTTGACTGGAAGGGGTAGTATGTAATGTAGTTGGAAAATGGGTCGTCGGCCGGCACAGAGTGATATGTCCAGTCCAGTCCATAATTTGCCGGAATGAGAAGGAGGACGATTAACTTGTTGACTTTATGTTGTTCCAGAAATTCACATAAAATATTTGCTTCAAATGCGGAATCCGTGCAAAATTTCCTCATGTATTATCTATGGAGAATGGATTAATAATTGATTAACAGTTTTGAAATGGTCTACCAATTTTCAATGTATAATTCTCTGAAAGAGTTCTCTCCAATTTCAATGTCAGATTTTCGCCCTAATGGAGCTTTTGGGAGAAGATTTTGCGTGATTCCCTTCCTACTCAAATTCTACTCTTATCAGGGCTGAATTACACACAGAGAGATATGTTAGTTGAAAACAGTTATTACACTAAAGCAAAGCTTCAATTTCTACTCTTTTATCATTTACAAATGATAAATGATAAAATGTTCATTTCTAAATGTCTATGCAATTTCTGATGTACACATGTGTTATGAATGAGTCATTTTGACATGAATTGAATGACCTTTGTGACCTTCTCAGTTCCCAGATTTAGTTGTTGTTTCTGGTTTCTAATAGTTGGATTGTTAAGCTGCAGATTTAATCAGTCTTTGCATCCGCTAGTGTGTTGTAATCTTTCTGTAACAAATTTAGGAAGGATAATATGATTCTAGCAAAAAGAGAAAGTGGATATCCGAGAAAGTTTAGGAAAAGGATAGAGAGAGGAGGTGGAATTGTAATTTTCTGCATTAATCCGACCAAGTCATACAAATTGGCTTAGTTGTTTTGTAATGCAGGGAGAGGGGCTTGCATACGTACCAAGCGATATTATCTACTGTTCGATAGAGTTGTTGGCCGGCCGGTGTCAAACCTGCTGGCTAGCCGGCCGGCCGGTCGAGCCAGAAATCCGGCCGGGCAACTAAAGTGTTCGGATTACAATCGCCAGATTCATAAAGTAGGTAGATTGGAGACTCCGGAGTGGAGGGAGAGTCCTGACTTTACTAATCTTTAGAGCGTTTCTGATAAAGTTCAAATTTTGTTCTTCTAGTTAAATCTAGTATTTAGCTCAATTCTGCAGTCTACTGTTGGTTACGTATCTTGTTTGTTTGCCAGCCTATGTGTCTGTTTATCTGTTGGAGTCTAAATCTGTTTGTTTGTTTGTTTGTATCAATTTCATTGAATAGAATGGGCCCTTTATAGTATCACATAATCCACTTGATAATCTCTCTCTTTCTGTTTCTCTAAACACAGGTGTGTCAATTTTCAGCCTCCATTCTCCACTTCAACCTTTCATAGGTGGAATAGTGCTTTGTTTATCCAATCCAATCATTGTGTAATTTCTCATGATATTGGGCTGGCGGCTTATGTAGACGACTGTGAGAGAAGAGAATTAGGTATCTAGAAGTTCGAATGGAAAGTTGTCGAGTGAGTCAACCGTTTTCGAATCCTTCCATTGGGACCGCAAGGTCCTCTCTGGTCATGCCGACCCCCTTTAGTGCCGTTCACACTGGCACCATAAGAATCTCGATGATGTAGTCCCTGTTGTCGGCCCGGGGGTCTTTCCCATTTGGCCCCAGTTCTCAAAAATTTTAAGACGCTATACCAATCCGGGGAAAATTAGGTATGGTTATGTTTTCCATCATCCTGAGTAAGTTCAAATTTAAATTTTTTCAAATTTTCTTGTTTCGCAAGGAGAGACAGAGAGATAAAAATGTTACATGCCAGATTTTTTAAGATTTTGTTTTTTAATTTTATTTTTTAAGTTTATATGTAAGACTTCTCACTGTCGTCACTCATGAATTGGATTTCCCCTTTCGTTAAGATCAGTACAAGCTTGCAATATAGGACAAGCTTATGAAAATAACAGAAATTGATAATTTCCTATCCCAAAAGCCCTAATACTACTTTTCAAGTGCTGAGATTTTTCTGTTTCGGGTTTGGTCTTTGCCTCTCCTTGCGAATCGTAAAAAATTCGTTAAAATCAGAATCTGTGAATTAGAAAATTTTTGCGATATTTGAACTTATCGTGATAGAATACACACCCATAAATGAATGTTAGCTCGATTGGTCAAGGTCTAAACTGTTTTATTTAAGCACTGGGGAGTCAAATCGCAAAAGCCCCGGTCTGCGTGGCCTGTCAGCTTTTGCGTGTGCTTTCAAAACTATGAAATTTGTTTTTCTTTACCGCCTTCAAAATTGAATCACTATAGCATACATGTAGCAAGCTTTATAAACTTAAAATAATTGTCGTTTAAAATGTTTGGTTCGATGAACGCAAAGCAACCTGACTGGAAAATAATTGGTTGGACTTGTTAACGTCCAACCCAATAAAATAATCATCAATTTTAATAGCTGTACTCTATGATGTTTGAGAGTATAAATTGATATTGTTGTAATTTGTGAGTCATTCGTCCACAAATGCTATGCATTATATATTTTTTATAATTAAACGAAAACGACTAATGCAACAGAATACATATTAGTCAGTAATTCCAGGTTTATATCAGATTAGTAAATAAATACACTAGCAGTGGTTATTATGCACAATACCTATTTTTTATGTTGAAATTGTTACAATCACCAAATAAATGAAAGCTTACATTTAATTTAATGCTTAATGCTTTGTATGAAGTATATTTAGGTGAATCATTAACACAACCTGTTGCTGTTTTCATTTGCACTAAACTCCATTTTATTTGCCTTGTGTTCCCCGTTTCTCCGTTTTATCAAGAGTACATAGGCTAATATATAAGAGTGTGACACTGGTTTTATGAAACGCCCGACAGATCTCCAAATCTGTCTGTCTGTTCAGCCATTTACCGAAGTGGACAACAGTTGATTCTGGTTACTCTTGCTCGCCCATTCCTTATCTAGAGACCAACGCTGGGAATTACCAGTGTTCAGTTTTTGAGGCAAAACTAAGCAAGAATTTTCAATTTAAATTTTAAATTTTAAATTTAAATTTAATTGTGGTGACAACTCTACTGAATCGTTTAAACAAGTCTTAGAGCAGGTTTTTATGTTGGGTTGAGTCCTTAACATATATACATGTGTTTAGGGGGTTTAGGGGTGGACCTGGCCCCCCGAGGACCTCACCCCCAGAATCCGGATTTTTCCGGTTTTTTGTGCAAAAAACCGGAAAAATCCGGTTTTCCGGTGGCATTCGGCCGCCGGTTCACCCCTCCCAAAACTTCCCCTCCTGCACGTGTCTGGTCCTTAACTTGATCCCTTGACTTAACTGCGACATCATATCAATCTCAACTGATCATAATTGTTTTGGAATCGATAGTCCTAATTTGAGCTGGACCGACTTATCTGATATGGTTTCAAACGACAAAATGTTATGAGAGCAAGAGGGTCTGGTACACAATCTGACGTGTCTGGCTTCGTTCGTAAACAAATGTTAAGATTATATTAATATCAAATTTCTTATTTCAATTATATTTATTTGCAATTTGTGTTTTGGCACAGCGTTTTGGGTTTTGTTTGGGGAAGTCAGTTGTAAACTACATATCGAGCGAAGCCATCAAAGTATAGACCGTGAGTAGTAAGCTGGGAGGAGGAAACTTTTGACAGGGCGCGCAAAATACGTGATTTATCTTTCGTCCGTCTTAACTCAGGCAGTTTTCAACAATTTCAAACTTTAAATTTCTTTTTGACTGGGTTTGAGGGTTGGACTTACCACTGGGTTTTACTATAGGTTATATAATATGAATATAAGTGTGCGGGCAGGCTGCTGCTTACATACTTTATATACTTATGCAATATTATTTTTTAAATTTTCTTACAATTAATTTTTGATCATTTGATTGCAAGTATGTTATTTTTAGTTATATCCATATCGTCTTGTTGGGGTTCTTGTACCTACGTATCTTCAATCTGTGTGTCTGCTTTAAATTGGAAAGATTGAGTGCATTACAGAACATACATGAGGCTAACATGGAGATCTGTTCTAATGCCCTGTTTTGAGAGGAGTAAGGGAGAGGGGGAAAGGGGAGGGGAATCATGAGAGTTGATCAGATAGGGCCAATTTATGGGTTAGTGGCTTCCTTTTAGACTCAGTTTAACTCCGCAGAATAATGAATGAGTGAGAGGAGTGACCAACTTTTGACCAAAACAACTTTTCTGGAAATCAGAGTTCATTAGACAGACCAGGGAGCAGGGAGTCTGGGCAGAGAAGGCCAATCCGACCACGACTTCCAGAGTGAGTCACTCATCTGAGCAGTGATAGGGCTACTTATTTCTGGAGAGGGTTAAGAGGTTAATAGGATATCCCGTCCCTTCCCTTTTCTTCTAATTATCTACCTGTTTCTAGCAATGCTGAGACGCACTTATTAGAGATGAGCGCGGGCTGGAGTTTTTCGGCCCGGCTCGTCCCGACACGCTCCAAAGTTTTGCTCGGCCCGTCCCACAAGCTGACAAAATTCGGTCCGGTCCGGCCCAGCAAAAGCAATTTTCCAAAATGTTGCCACCGATATTATATATTTCAAAGCCTTTAATATTACATGGAAACGTTAAATCTATTACGAAATGTAAAATTTTGCTATAAAATAACCGGAGCGAGTAAATCTTTAGCTAATTTTATTGTTTTCAGAACCGTCTGTGAGAGTCGAACCGGCCCTTTTTGGCCCGCTCCGGCTAGCAGGTAAAAAATTTATCGGCCCGGCTAACCAATGGACGTCCAATTGACGGGCCGAAATGCTCATCTCTATCACTTATTTTTTCTGATCTCATAAGTGGTCGATGAGTAGAGATTTCGGTTTTGGGTTGGGGTGGGGGTCCCCGTCTGCAACTTTTTATCATCCCTTCGTATTATAATTCCAGAAATTTTTGAATGAACTTTAAGTATAACTTTAAACTAAACTTAAGATTTCTTTGTACTACTAAAGGATTTTGGCAAGCCCTAATTCAGACAGAGTATGCAACTCCGATTAAAGAAACAATCGGCAGTAAAGCGCACGAAAGGAACACACATTACGGGCCACTAGGTGTGCCTATCAATGGTGGGCCACAAGCAAAAAAAAAAAGAACACACATATTCCTTCCAGAATTACTTACGCGACCGTAATTATTTTCTCTGTAATTATTTTCTGGGACAATAAACGGAAAGATTCTCCACTGGAAAGAATTATGCCTTCATCTAATCACATTCTACAAAGCTTTTGATAGGTATCTAGCTGTTATCTTAGAGTTAGTAAGCCAGGGAAAGGAATGCTTAGTTTTGTATAATCATTCGGTAATCGGTTTATTGTAAACCTTTCGTTAGAGATTAAATATTTATCAGAGCAATTTTCTTCTCCCTTTTCTTGAAAATTGTTCTCCTGTATTTTATCATTTACCGTTATCATCTGTGTATCTTATGCTCAGCTTCATATCTTCTTCTTTTATGGCTCTTTTTTCAACGTCCATCCCATAAATCTAAGGAAACTGTCCAATTTTCTTGGTATTTTTGTTGTTTTGAAAGATTTGTGTATAATTGAAATATTATTGGTGAATAGTGTTCCATACATAAAATTTAATTCAGCCAGCAAAATTCCTTTGAATGAAGCCTTCTGGAGAATAAATTATTTTATTTCTTAACAATTTGTTGGTTATTTAAGGCTAGTAAGATGTGGGGATATGCATTGAAAAAATTACAAGACTTGTGTACTCTTGATACCATTAAGCGGATTTTGTTGATTCTTGGAACTTTGATTCCTTTCCGGGACATGTAAGCATTGTACCTATGACAAGTTTGTTTGACAGTGTCTGTCTAGTATGTGGAGAGTAAAGGAATTTTTCAGACGGTTCAGATTTTTATGACAGGAATTTGGGGCTGTCCATGTTTTCTGATGGTTGAGTGAATCCTTAATCCTCCAAAGAGTACCACTTTAGGAGGATTTGGAAAAGAGGTTCCCCTCATTCTAAGATAATCCCGGATTAAGTTCACTCCCTGCTATCTTGACTTGCTTCTTAGGGCTACTAGCTAATTTATGACTTGAAATGTACACTAGTTTTCAGCCTAAATATTTGTGTTTTTGATGTCTTTGAGAAGTTAAGGTTAGAGGAGAATCTGTACTTTTTTGTGGGAAATGCCCTTGAAATGTTCTGCAAAAGTGATCCAAAATTACGGTCCGACTAGGATTACCTGCGATCTTATCATTATTAACATATCAGACGGTTTTCCAACTTTTGGAACAGAGTTTTAATATTTTTATATTCTAGAAACTACATCATGAGATGTTACAGTAGGGAGGGATTGTCTCACGTCAGTTAATTCCTTTGTCAGCAGAGTTGTTCACTTTTCGCTAAACTGTTGACTAAGTGAATCAGTGAAGGAGATTACGGTAGATGGAAAAAATGGACATAAAAATTGGATTCTAGCTGAAACTGTGTAATGATGAGTCACTCACTATCTACGTACATCTAATGCACATATTTTAGAGTGATCTTAAAATCTAATTGAATTAGTTTTTAATTGAGGCTGGATGGTCAGCGTGCAGTCAGAAAAAATGAGTAGATGGAATCGCTTAAGAGAGTAAGCAGACGTCCATTTAAAAAAAAGTTTTTTCAGTTTTCCTATTTCTGCTGTTTAGAATTACATGAAGTATAAATTTCTTCCTGTCAATGAAATTCCGAGATTTCGGGATAGAGTCTTCTCAGATCTGAAGGGGAGTTTGCCGCAGTCCGTCTAGTAAATCTGTTACGTAAGGTCAGGTCTCATTAATCACTTTTCAACTTCCTATCACGGAAGTTTATTTAAACTAACAGCTAACGTGTAAGTTCACCAGTCTGACAACTTTCAAACGGTTGTCTGATCTTCAGCTTTCAGCATAACACGGAGAGTGTAGGTGCGTTGGTTGGTTGGTTAGGTAGCTGTTTATAAACCCGAGCAATGGTCAGTTTCGTAAAGCTTTGTCTCTGCCGGGAATCGGACCCATAACCTCCGATCTTCAGAGTGGACGATGAACCGACATATATATATATATGTATATATATATATATATATATATATATATATATATATATATATATATATATATACCACTTCCATCAGATCATTGGTGTACTCTCTGGATGTTCTGTTTTCGTGCTTCATTTTACTTCCCCCTTTCCTGGATTTCCCTGTCGAATTGTTCCGTCCCCGGTCCATTCTTTGTCGAATTCTTCAGACACAGAGCGTTCGTGTTGTCCTAATTGAACTTTGATTCAATTGTTGTTGTTGTGCCATTGTTCCAAGTGTTCGTCATATACACTGTCGATAGATTTGAGTCGAGTGTGAGTGTCGTCTGTCAGAAGTAGCTCTGTGAGAAAATTTAGCACCATCTCAAGAGGATTACTGTTTGTCATGTAATCATGGCTAATCTCTGTCTTGAGACAGGACCACCACATCACAACAGCAACAACGACTCTACAGTATTCTCTCTTTCTCTCTCTCACCCTCTTTCCACTCTCTGAGAGACAGTCTCGGCTAATCTGAGAAAAGCAAACACTTTACTGGCACAATAGCAGCGTATTTAGGGGAGGGAGTGCCTCCCTGTTGCATTTCTTGCTTCTGGTATTTTCTAAACTAAATTTCTTCAATGGTTCACGTGTGTGTGTGTGTGTGTGTGTGTGTGTGTGTGTGTGTGTGTGTGTGTGTGTGTGTGTGTGTGTGTGTGTGTGTGTGTGTGTGTGTGTGTGTGTGTGTGTGTGTGTGTGTGTGTGTGTGTGTGTGTGTGTGTGTGTGTGTGTGTGTGTGTGTGTGTGTGTGTGTGTGTGTGTGTGTGTGTGTGTGTGTGTGTGTGTGTGTGTGTGTGTGTGTGTGTGTGTGTGTGTGTGTGTGTGTGTGTGTGTGTGTGTGTGTGTGTGTGTGTGTGTGTGTGTGTGTGTGTGTGTGTGTGTGTGTGTGTGTGTGTGTGTGTGTGTGTGTGTGTGTGTGTGTGTGTGTGTGTGTGTGTGTGTGTGTGTGTGTGTGTGTGTGTGTGTGTGTGTGTGTGTGTGTGTGTGTGTGTGTGTGTGTGTGTGTGTGTGTGTGTGTGTGTGTGTGTGTGTGTGTGTGTGTGTGTGTGTGTGTGTGTGTGTGTGTGTGTGTGTGTGTGTGTGTGTGTGTGTGTGTGTGTGTGTGTGTGTGTGTGTGTGTGTGTGTGTGTGTGTGTGTGTGTGTGTGTGTGTTTCCCTTCCGTTCGACTTATACTTCCGCAGATGTAGATATTGGGACAAATTATAGATATAAGGAGAATTACTTCTGGAAGAAGGATATAATATCTGGGGTCTGTACTTGTTGTTACATCTTCCATATGTACCATATATACTTGTTGATGATGCAAGTAATAATCAACAATAATGATATATATTGTAGATGTATGTAACAGCAAGTACAAATGTTGCATGCAAAAAGTGTGGTCACCATGTGAGTCTACCCGATCGGGCAACTTTTTCAATCTTTCCTCAGATCCTTTGAGAGGAAAAGAAAGCGAATTAAGGAAGATATGCAGTAGTAATTCCTATTTATACAGATTAGATCACATTTAATTTCTTTCCTTCGATTTTCAGTCCACGAAAAACTTCTCAATTTGGTTTCTCCAGATTTCACCCTCTTTGCGTTACGTTTTGGAGTCACACATTTCATCAATTTCCAGCTTTCTTTCTCTCTTTCACTCTGAGTCTCCGGGGTCTCTTTTTGTCAACACTTTTCCAACTTTTCAATATCCACTTTTCAGATTAAAAAAATAAACGAGGGAGGAGCGCCAGGGATGTCTCCCCTTCTTTCCCCTCCCTCATCCAAATTGAAATGAATTTTTCTGGTGGTTGTTGTCATTATTTTGAGTCCCATTCCATTTTCTGGAAACAATTTTGGCCCGTTTAGTTCAATCTATCTCTCGCATTTGAGTGACACTCAGCTTCTCTCTTTCTCTCCCTTTCTTCTTTAATTTCTGGGAAACTTTTTCGGAGAGTTTCTGATTTGAAGACTGTCTTGCTAAATGTTTGTGAAAGAAAGACTCGGTGTATGATAATTAATCAGTTTTTCCCGGATTGTATGTTGGGGTTTGTGCAAAGCCCTTTAAAGATTTGGTGATTCTTCCATGTTTTTTGAAATTTTAAATTTCTGTCACAAATCGATCAGAAATATGTTCAAATATAACCATACCAAATTTGAGCTCAGTCGGTTAAGTTTTGCAAATTTTAGACACAGGTGTGCGTATACGGAAGAATCACTAAAGTTTTCCACATTTTGGGGTGAACCCTTTTCGAAGTCAATGCAGATCCCTACTGATCCTAAATCAAGTGGCAAGTGCCATACTAAATTACGTACACGTCGTCACTTCCCCCCAAAGTTTCTGGTATTTTAAGTATCGGTTTTTTTTGTCATATAAAAATGATTGGCCTTTTGTGTTTTTTGTTACGACTCTGGTTTTGTCCAGGGTTATGTACCTTCCAATTTTCATCTATATTTTTCCTGAGTCCACAAGAAAAGTTGTCAGAAGTTAAGAGAAACGGTTTGAGAAATCAGAAAACATCTATGCACATACATAGTAAACGGAGGAAGGGAATATTTATGTGGAGATTGTTTAACTTGAGTGATAATTTTAGGTTGAACTTTTAACAAATTTTTTGCTCTGTCAGTCGTGAAATTTCGTTAAGTCATTACTTGAAACTTATAAAATGCGTTGTTGAATAGTTTTGTCTGGGCTTTTGTGGGGGGAACCTGTTTCCATTTCGGAGGCTTGGACAAACTTTTCATACATTTAGGCTATTAAGGGAAACGAATGCAAATTTAACTCAAAACTTTTACAAAGGAAATATTTGGACATAAAAATCGCTTAGTGACTACTCTTTTTCTGTCGGTTCGATTGTAGCTTTTTTGTTAAAATTTTGTTTACATAAGGCTTAGTTCTAGTTCTTCCTTTTTATAACTTTTCTTGACTCTTAACCAATACTCTATTATTAAAAGTAGACTTTTTACTAATCTTTTTGGAGATAAAGGCAAGTGCTGTGTGTAGTCTTCGCAAACCTTAACCGATTTATTTAAAATTTGGTGAGGATGCATGTGAACACATTTAGCATCGATCTGGAGCAAAATTTTAAAGTTCTAAAGTTTCCAAGGGGGCCCAAGGTTTACCAAAAGATTTAGTCCAGATTTTTGCTAAAAAGTTGCTCAAAGGGGCTTTTAGGGTCGCTGAACACATAACTGCACAAGGGTTAAGCTCAGGACAGGTTAAAATTGTAACCTTAACGTTTAAGCTCATTTATAGCTATCGAAATGCTGAATCGGAAAACTGTTTGCAGAGTCGTGTTCAGCGGCCAGAAGTCCAGTATTTATACAACTTTCCAGTAAAATCGGAGACAAACGTTTTGGTCACCTTCCCCACGCCTGTTTGGAAAATTTCAAAAATTTAAAATTTCAAAATTTTCCAAGAGATTCCTAGGTTTGATCCAGAGTATAGTTAGAACCTGTCACCTGACTTAATAGAACCTGTCACCTGACCTGAGACTGTTTATCGCGTAAGTATTTGCCAACTTTGGCGGTTGCTGAGTAAAGGAGTTGCAATTTGGAAGTTCTCTATCTACTGAAATTGTTGTTGTTGTGAAATTCGGGGTGTAAATGTTTCCAGGGAAATGAAGGCTAATTTCCCATGAAAGAAATGCGTTGTTGACTAAAGACATTCTGGCCCATTTGAAGGGGATCTATTCTCCCCCTGTATTTATTTTATTTATACATTTATTAGGATAGTTGTGTAACCTGTATTCTGAATGAGTGAGGAAATTGCACAATTTAGCCACTTGAAGTCTCCATTGTGTTACATGGACGTAGACTGTGTCCTAAAAGTTTTGGAACTTTGGCTTTTCTTTGCTAAGACCAACATTATAGGAGGATGTTTTCGAAACTAGGTGCTAAGTGAGTGTATAGCTTTGGAATTTGAAAATAATTTGGGAGATTATGAAAGAAATTGAGGGAGAGCAATTCCTTTCCAGGAAAGACGATTTGAACGGACCCTTGCTCAAGGAAGTGTGCAACTTACAAAATTAAAACATTAAAAACTATCTGAGAGTCAAATTTTTAAATAGTTTTTTAATTTTTATGGGATGAGGAGTCCTACGTTGTTTGCTGTCCATCCATTTTAATTTTGTTAGGGAGGGGCGGATTGACATGAAGTATTTGAGAACACTTGTGAAAACTCGGTAATAACTTTTTTCTCATCTCATTTGAAGTAGTCCAACCCAACCCGTGGTCCTCATTTAATGCACAGCTGTTCCCTTGTCATCAAAAATGTTGTAGTTGAAAGCTTAAAGGAATGTTTCTCGTAACAAGGGAGGAATTTTTATGAGTTCAAAGTGCATCATAACTTTCTTGCTGTTCTTCCATTCCAACCTCGCCTTCTATAATGCTGTTTGAGGTGCTCATTTTCACTGCATTCACCATCTGCTGTTTTCACCAAATGTGCTCAGTCAAATGTTTCTCACTTTTTGGTTGGTAGAGCTTACATAGTTTGTAATAATTTTGTTCTGCTCTTCACTTTGCTCGATGTCTATTCGGTAATTTAATTCTCAGCCGCTTGTTGTCATTTTAAATGGTTTCGAAAGGTTTGTTTGTATATACTGCTCGCAACGTTAGTCAGCCCAGTTATGTTTCATTTAATTTTCATTGTCATTCATCGAAATATTGATTTTGATTGGCAAAGTCTGGGAGTGGTGAGGGCAGGCCAATCAAATCCTGACAAAATTTTCAATTTTTCCGTTCATATTAACGCTTGAATTGTAGGAATCTTAAGTTTCTAAGATTTTTTTATATGCTCTTCAAAAATTTGTAATTACGAAAATTTGGCGAATTTTTCAATAGATATGATTCTACATTGTTTTAATTTTACTTTTTGATATTGTGCTGCTAGTGTAGTTATTCGCAGTTTGCCCTGATTAACTTGCGCTTCATCTCAAATGACGCGGGATAGAGGCCTCGTAAGCTTTTACCAGAAACTTTAAACAATTTATCAAAATTTAAGTTTAGGAATCTTGTCCAGCCCAGGTCCATGATTTGATTTGAGTACAAGCTCGGTTTCTTTTTCTTTATTTTAGTAGAAGACAGGTTTAATAATTATGTACGACTCTTCTTTCTTTCGTTCCTATGTACACATCTTTGCATAGGTAAGGTGCTTAACTTTAAGCATTCGCGTAGTGAAATTACGGGGTGGTTGGTGCGCTACTTGTTCATGCTGAAATGACCAAAGTGTGTGAGAGTGACCAAAGTCCACTCTTACTTCCTATCTATCTTACTTGGCATGTACTTAATAGTTGGTTGGTTCGAAATAATTTCAAGTTAGACACAAGTTATTATGAGAGATAATGGATATGGAATGTCTAGAAACTGTGTGAGTAAGAAAAGAACCTGACGGGCTGCTGGTACTTAATTTATGTAGATAAATAGATATACCCAGATAACATATATAGATTTTAAGTTTAACATGGTCTGGCCTATCCTTTGGGGACAGATTGTGCAAGGAACTTGATAATCTTATGTAATGTAGTATCAAAGGTGTCTCTCTGAAGTGCATGCAAGCTTCCTTCATTTTCTCTTCTTTGTCATCTTTCTGGGGATTCAACAAACGATTACCCGTTGAGCTGTCGGCTCGAATCGTTAGGCAAAACTTAACCGATTTTGTATTAATGTTATGAATGCATTCATTGGAATGTCCTAAATAATTTATTTTAATAAATAAAATACAGTAAATTTCTCGGATCGAGTGAACTTTACTTATTGCTTATGCAACGACTTATTGCAAGAGCTCAACCAAACTTTAGAGCATGATTTATACATCGTTGGAATGTTCGAGATGTGCTCTATTTAATGGTGTAAAGCAGTTTGCTGTTGCTTGCTGCTGTATGTACAAAGTTAAGCTTGAAGGATTACTACAAAAATCATTGAAGTTGACCACTCTTATTGGGGATAGAGTTCAATCCATCCAAATTTTCATTTTCAACGGTTTTGGTGTTTATATTTTCAGTGAGACTTAATTATTGTTAGCAACGTAGCAACTTAATAAATACTGAGCAACGTAAATATATACTTAATTATTGCATTTTCCCTAAGCTTGTTTCCCTTCCTAAATATCCGTGTAAACTTTTCTAACTTCGTTCAACTTTATTCTGACATCGAATAAGAAGGAAGGGGAAAGAAAAGGCAAAGGGATATTTTAGTGCAAACTTTGTGGAAAGATGAAATTGCGTGACAAAATGGACACTTTCTTTCTCTTTCTTTCTTTCCTTCTTTATTTCTATTTCACTCACACACCTTTCAATTTAGATTCAACTGATGAAGTAAATGCTTTAACACCTACAAATTTTCGTCTCATTCTCCGACGACCTATAAATTGCAACTGCAAATAACCATTTCGCCAAGAAGCTCACAGTTGTAATTTTAGCTGTGTAGTGTCAAATTTCAGTCAATTTAACTTCTAGACACGCAGTTTATGAAGCCTTTTATTAGCAAGTTAGCGTTGGAGCCAAGGAAAGGGAAAGGGAATGCGAAAATTGCAGTGTAGAATGGATTCTGCGAATAGTGCTCTATTTGAATCTGTTTGAGCGTTGTTTGCTGTGTGTGAAGCATAATTGATCCTTTGTCTTAAATCTACAGATAGATATATTGCTGTAAAAATTAAGGTGAACATGAGATGATGTTTACGTGGACATGGTTTGAATTTGTTCTGTTCTTGGTTGAAAATAACTCAGAAAATTGACAGTTGGGTCTTTGAAAACCAGTGTCCCCCTACTCCGTTCTGCTGTAGGAAGGTTTAAATCCCAAATGTTGCCTGATATACTCAGAAATCAGCGAAAAGCTATATAAAAGCTATATAAGAATGTTACTGATTTTTCTAAATTTTGTAATAAAAATTGCTTGAAGCTGTTTTTCCTGAGTTCTGAATCAGAACTACCCCATCTACTTTATCTGCCACTGTTCCTCCACTTGGACCTTTATCTTTCCTTTTTGGATATCTCTCGTTCTGATAGGAGACTCTTCATGCAGGATGCCAGACAATGTCTGATCGAAGCAGCCAAGACTGACACACACTTCAGTAGTTCACACTAAATGCGCCTCAAACAAGGTAGATACCCACCCATTACCCACTTCAATTCACCTTCATGTTTTAACAAACTCGGCGAAAAAGCTTGTTCTTCACATTTCTTTTTGTTCCAAGTATCTTCGATAATTGTTTCCAAACTGAACTATTTAGGCATAGTAGCTTTTGTTAAGGTTCTAGTTTGTCTGTCTGTCAAGAGTAGCGTCCAACTGAGAACAGGTTGAATTTAAAAACGGACTTTAGATTCGTGTTCGTCCAGCTTGAACCACCTTTTACTAATAAAGTGCGAGACAAGTAATAATATTAAGTAATTTTATTAACTAATAATATTATTTGTATAGTTTCATCGCTTACTGTTTCTCCCTTCCTTTCCTTTCACCGTTTACTAAAATACATTTACCTTTTTCTTACATCATCCTGGTAACATTCCACTGGTGTGTTTATGTGGTAACACACTTACTCTGTTAGAGAATCACTTAAAGAAAGGTTGTTCTGGTAAACAAAGTTTGGATAAACTTTACTGACGACACTTCACAGCATGATGTAATGTCTCCTCATCTCTCCGCTTTGCAGTTATTACCTGACGTTTTATCAAATTACTGCAGTCGCAGCGGCCAACGTCGCGTCTAGTATTACATAACCACTTTCACATATATAATTCGTCTTCTTCTACTTCTTCTTCTTATCTGAGACTTCCAGACAGAACGACGCTCCTGCCTTCTTTCTTTCTTTCTTAGGATTAGGATTTATGACTCCTCAAATTTCACACGTTTAAATATTCACTTAGTTTCTTTCTCCATTTGTCTTATTAGGGAGTCACTTTTCGGATTTACAAGTATTTGGATAGATGCTGTCAGCAGCGAAAGTGATTGTACTTTGTACAACATTTGCTTTATGTTGTGCGTTGTTATGATTAAATTTAATCAAATTTTCTGTGAAAACTTTGTGGACACCTCATTTGAGGGACGTTCCAAATTTGATCAATTCTGTCCAAATTTTAACCAAATTTCCCTCCATTTCTCTGGTTAAATTTGTGAGAAATTGTATCAGCCTAAATTGACTTGAAACTTTCAACAACTTCTTTCCAGAAGAGAACCATTCCCAAAAGTTTCTCCAAATTTGTTTGTCGGATAAGCTTGTTAACTTTATCCATCTTCTCCCTTTCAAAGTTTCAATTCACAGAAGGAAACTGTGGTGTTCCAAATTGGTATATATCTTGTCGTTTGGTGTTAACGGTATGAAAGTGTGAACTGGTGTGGAGTCGATGCTACATGGGATTTCGGTAAACTGAAAACCTGGATCGTTGAACGTTTTGAGCACAGGTTATCTGCCGTGCCTGGTCTATTCTATCGGTTGACTACGAACATAATCAGTTAGCACTAACCCCGATTTTGCTGAAAATTTGCATACAATCAAGTTTTTTACCTCCGTGGTCCCCCTTACCAACTTACTAACTCACTTACTTATTTTAAACATTTAAATGCTTTTTAAAAAATTTTAATATTTTTAAATTTTTTGAATTTTTGAATTCATCAGCCTCCACTATGCACCTATACAATAGTTTAAAGTAATTTGTCAAAATACTATCAAAAGTTAGGATTGGGAGGGAAAGCGCAAGAGATCCATGTTATGTAACAATGTGGAGTGTGACATACCTTATGGTGGTCGTAAAGCTGAAGAGATAAAATGCCAAATCCAGAATTCGATGCCAGAAGCAATTGCTCTTTTTCGTATAGTTTCTTTTTGCAGCTCAAAATCACCTTTTACATTGTGTTATGCTTTTAGTGCCACAGGGGCAGTTAATTCTTTACCCATTTTCTTCCTTTAACTTTCGTCAAGTATGGTGTGTCATAAGGGCTACCAGCCCGAAGATGTCCACGGAAAATGAGTTTCGCTAGTTTCGCTTCCTGCCAAAATGAAATAGTTTCCGTTGCAGGAAAAGGCCAAATATTGATATATATATATATATATATATATATATATATATATATATATATATTACAGATGGCAGGGACGTATACAGTGATTATGGTAGTCTGACTATTTTACATAATTATGTAATGTACAATTTCAGTTTAGGTAAGGGAAGAATTTTGATATCACTTTCGGATAATAACCAACGAATCGAAACGTTTTTCCAAATAAAGTCAATTTTAAAGTTCTATTTATATATATATATATATATATATATATATATATATATATATATATATATATATATATATATATATATGTATATGTTACGGGCAGATGAGTAAATTGGACACTTCTGAAAGTGTCCAGACAGATAGATAAATTACGCATGTGCGCAGACAGATAGATAAATTTTTACAATTATCGCATTCTGTCCGGACAGATGAGTAAATTATCTATCTGTCCAGAACAGGGTTGGACAGATGCGTAAATTTTTAAACTATGAACTAATAGTGCAAAATATCTGTGTTGATAGCCGTTTTTAACTTTAGTATTATTATTTACTATATTGTTGTAATAGTTTATGCACAGTTCAGCCGTTTAAATATTAATATTTAAATTTTAAATTTAATTAGCTTTTGTTTTATTAAATTGTTAATTATCATTTGTTTTGTTACTTTTATACAGCATTTATGTACTGTATATTGTTCCGGCTTTTTCATTGCTATTGATAATTTATCTGCTAATTAATTTTAATTATTTTGTCTACTTATTTGTGAACTATATTTTGTTGTTGTTTTAACGTAATTTAAAATGAATGTCAATGGTGAAATTAACGCTAATCAAATTTAATTAACATAATTTTTTACAATTAATAAGATATTACGCTATAATAGTTATACCTTAGCTTAAAAACCAGATATTTTGTATCATTTAACACAAAAGATGACTAAATTAATTCTATCAAATATATAGTAGATTTCCATTATCATCAAATTATAGTAAATCACCGTTGATTTTCATATTAAATTACGTTAAAACCACCAAAATAAGTTGACAAAATAATTATAAATAAACATAAGCATAATTATAAATATAATTAAACATAAGCTAATTAAACTAATAGCAAGCTTTAGAACTATGCATAAACTATTAGAACAATAAAGTAAATAATAATACTAAAGTTAAAAACGGCTATCAACACAGATATTTTGCACTATTAGTTCATAGTTTAAAAATTTACGCATCTGTCCAACCCTGTTCTGGACAGATAGATAATTTACTCATCTGTCCGGACAGAATGCGATAATTGTAAAAATTTATCTATCTGTCTGCGCACATGCGTAATTTATCTATCTGTCTGGACACTTTCAGAAGTGTCCAATTTACGCATCTGCCCGTAACATATATATGTATATATATTTAAGTATTAATATTTATTCGAAACTGCTGAGAAAGGCTAGAAAATCTTTCTTCATTTCATTGATAGAAGAATGGTTTGATTGATGGCTCTGCGATGTCTTGAATCTAATTATATATTAATTGTGTTAATTGCCACTGTTATATAATATCCTCTCTTTCCTTCCATTATGCATTCGATCAGAATTGACGCATTTCACTTTAGAGGGACCAGTAAAGCTGAATAGACGTCAAGGAGCTAGTACGTAGTGTTTCTACTAACCAGATGTTATTCACTCTTAATTTTGTCAATTTCAATTTTCTTCAACTCTATTCTACCATGTATTAGCCTTATGTCACTTTTTAACAATGTCTGCTCTTATGAAACACGTACACCTAGATATTAGAAGTTGATAACATGCCTGAAACTGGAGATTTTTGGCTCCGTTTTGATTAATTTCATCGCAGGCCTAGATGCTGTCTTGAGTGTTAATTTTTTAGTTTTGACTAATTTTCTTCCTTTCTGGTTCATTTTTCATCTGCCTGAACCTGAAACCGTCCTCTTGATCTATGTTCTTAGGACGGCTGTCTGTGACCAGAAGTAGTCACTCATTCTAATGGGAGATTTTGGGGACAACTGATACCTGATCCCTTTCTAATTTTTCTTGTTCGTTGTCCGTCTTGCAGTTTCATATATTCCGTAACCATCCTTTCTTAGAAATTAATTAATTCTGTGGATGTGTGTATGTGTGCTGTGTTTGACTCAAGTGAGTTTTGTCTCAGGATCTTTGTGTGGAAGAAGGGGGGGGGGGCTGAGCATGTTTGTGATTGACAGGTGATAAATGATTGAGAGTGAGTTAAGTCCTGTCCCCCTCCTATGCATTTCTTTTCTATACACATTAGCATATCACATGTCAATTTAGGGAGTGTGGAAATGTTCCGTCCATTCAGAGGGAATCCTTCCTAATTAATCTTCACATTTAGCCCGACTATTAATCCTGTCCATCTACAAGGATATCTCTCCCTTCTCTGACCCCCGTATTATCATCATTCCACTGTTTAGTTGTGTACATAACACCTATTTGTTAAATGTAGATCAAAGGTTTGGGTTTGGACATGCATTCTCCCCTCCAAAATTTCTGCTTCCCAGTATATAATGATTTTGTGGTTAATTTTTATTGGTCTCGCTAATGGATCATTTTCTTACTTTATCCCAACATAATCTCTTTTAGCTGGAATTTAGTGTATACAATTATTATTTGTTAGAGATATAAATTTAAACTGAGATGTATTTGTTTGAGTGCTGTGAAGATTTGATTGTTGAAAATGGATGGACAGATAACTTATGAGAATTGATTTGAATGTAATAATATGAGTCCTTATAATTCCTTAAATCTACACCGAGATCTGGCTAAGACTGCGTCGTCTCTTCGTTGTTCATCCAGACATTTCTCTCGACTTCCTGACTTCTTTTGAATTTATCTTTCAACTGATGGTAAAGTCCAATCCAGGACTGTGTCTGAGCCCTGAAAGTTGACTTTTGGCGAAGTACACGTTCCGTTTGTTTGGATTAAAAGAATAGTAAAGATGAGGATTAGCAGACTTGACTAAATTTCAAGTTTCAAACGCCAAACATGCACCAAAATACCTACTCTTCCTCAAATATATATTTTCAAGTTTTATATGCCATTTTAATTTTGAGAATTCAAATATACTTGGTCTTTCCCGATTCTGTCGTACCGATAGGTATATATTTATGCGTTGGTATGGAATAGGAGATTCCGATGAAAACGGGGAGCATTGGACTGATCTCCTCAGACTCGCCCTCCTCTTGGGGCCTTTTCCAAGAAATATTAGAGTGGAGTAGATTTAAAAATAACTGTTTTAACTCCACTAATGCATGAGTTCCCTCCATTAACTCTTTCATGAAAAGGATCGAGTTAATTTTAACTCTACACTACTCTTTCTTGAAGAGGTCCTTAGGATTCCGAAATTGAATAGATCACTGAAGCAGCAGCAGCTGGCATGGAGCGAGAAGATACTGAATTCTGGGGCTGAAACCCGGGTTTAAGTCGCTAACCCGGGTTTATTTTACGTGTTGAAGATAGCAACATAAACCCGGGTTAGTGATTTAACCAGGGTTTCGGCGTTGATAACATCGACCCCTGGAGTGGGATTGAGCCTCTAACTCAGTCCATCCGTACCAAACTCATTCCTCAACTCTTCGCATCTGCTTCTGTAACCTACGTTTACACAATTGCGTAATTTTTTACATGCATATATGGGAGGTCTACTAATTCAATCCAAGTGTATAGTGTTATCCATTTTTTGAAATGAGGCGAATAATTCCAGTCACTGGTGAGTCTGAAAGCTAATCTGAGCGACTGAGTGATTGGATATCAATTTGCTAAATTGGATCTACACAGCACCTTTCCTCCCCTTTTAGATAGAATACGTAGGATGTGACTTTTCATAGTCTGAATTTTTTCTCGCTTAAAATCATTTTTGAAAAAGATATCAACTAAAATGACAAGTCCTGTCCGACCCTCCTCAAGTATGTCCTCCTAATTTTTTGGACATTTTTCTGATTAGCTGATAAATTGAATGACATGTGATTTCAGAAAATTAGATTAGTCCTCTCACTGCTAGCATTTCACCTCCTCTATCAAACTTTCTTTCCATTTTAGACTAATCTAGTTTAGCCAAAGGTGGAGTTGAGGAAACAGAAAAACATCTCCCAATTTGTGCTCAACCGATTCAACTTGTGGCATAAATAGATTTGCAATTTCGGAGAATTTCGCAAGTCCAATGGCTAAACTGACGTTGATTGCAACTTGCTGAAAATCTTCTCCAAGCCTTCACTAAAGTCAAGTTTGTAGCCTAATCCACCGGAAAAGAAGTTGAAATATCGCCAAAGACTTCGCCGAATTCTAGTTGTTTGTAACTTTTTGCCTCGCAACGGGGTGACCAAGGAAAACTGGAAATTTTTACTCTTATTTGTTTTTCTGAAACTGAAACTGTAAACTAGTTCAGGATCATAGAATAATCAAGGCTGAAATCCGTTCCTGGATTCAGCTTATATATATATATATATATATATATATATATATATATATATATATATATACATATATATATATATGTATGTATGTATGTATGTATGTATGTATGTATGTATGTATGTATGTATGTATGTATGTATGTGTGTATGTATGTATGTTTATACATATCTCAGATTGAACTTCAGTTGAAAGTTTATTTAGAGCTATGAAAACCGAAGCATAATACCATAAGCCTTGTGGACGACTATTCAATAAAGCCGGGTGAATGTTTTGGTTCTCTTGAAAACAGTATCGGAAAACTAATTTCGGGAAATCTGAACTGATTGTGAATTTTGATTGCGGTATAATCGAAAGCAAACTCCATTCAAATTGTGTGTAATATCCTTTGTTCAATTTTCGTACATTTCGGGCTATGGGGAAAGTTTATTTTATACGTTATTATATGGTTTATGTATATACAAGTAGAAATTTGAACTATTCTCTGTAGTGTTAGTGTGCATGCATAGCATATGTACATACACCAGATACCGTGCTATGCTTTTGGGAGTCGGTTATCGCTATGCGGCGTTGCCTTTTGTTTGTACACTGTTTGAACAAAAGCAGCTATCAATTGTAAAACAATAGTCTCTTGTTGCTACATCAGTTTCTGTCGGGAAGCTGGCCTTATGTTTGTAGTTGGCACTGATAATAGACAACAATAGGCAGCAATTGTCCAAGAGTGACACACTGGCTGAATAGAATTTGCCATTTTTAATTAGTTTCTAACATTTAGTAGTGTAATGCTATTGTCCACTTGTCCAGTAGAAACCTTCTCGCAGGCCCGCAGGCCCGGGCCGGGCCGAGTGCTGGAACCTGGTCTTTTCAGTTATACCTTGTCTGGATTTGTATTAGTTTCATTTTTGAATTTTTTGAAATTTTATTGGAAATTCCAATCTGCTAACAAAAATTTTGGGACCTCTTTGTCTATTCATTTCGACCTAATTAACTTTTTATAGTTCCCAATGCTCTTTTTATCTCTTCCACGTACAGTTAGCTTTAAATTGTGTGTGTGTGTGTGTATATCAGGCCTGTTGCGGTTCCTATTTTTCCTATTTTTTCCTATTTTTTCGAGGCATTCCTATTTATTCCTATTTTCAGCCGAAATTCCTATTTTTTGCTATTTTTTGTATTTGACCAGTGTAAAGTATAAATTTTTATCTTGGCTATTTTGCTGAACAGAATACAAAACTTTGTTCAAGCTTTGAATGATATAATAGGTTTTGAGAAAAATTTTGCGTCTTCGGCGCAATTGTGTTTCATTTGTTTTTTTTAAATGCCCTCGTCTTACCTTTGCTTACATTAGTTTTCCAACTTCACTAGGTATATATAACATTGGTGCATATATATGTGCGTTGGGTTACTAAATTGTTAGTGTGAAAATTAAAGCGTTATACGACCGTTGCCACAACAAGTCTTAGTTATAAATGAGTCAGCACGAATTTAGCTAAGTTCCCAAATGTTTGGTAATTGAGCCTACATGTACATACGTACATTCAAGCGTAGCCAGGGGGGGCGAATGGGGGGAATCCCCCCAAAATTGTGTTGCCCCCCAGTAATTTTTCCCTGCCATGTGTAAAACGCCCATTTTTCAAAAAATTTTCGCGTCTGTTGTACCTTTATAATACGTGTTTCACATTGAAATATTAGTGCCAATTACCCTATTTTGTGGACTTTGACCACCTACTGCATCGTTTGGGTGCATGAACACGCATTTATATTAACTTAACATTAACACGCTCTTAACACGCTTTATATAATATTATTGTAATTTCAAAGATTGCTCTGTAAAAATTCCACGAAGGTCACGAAATAAAAAAATTTCTCAGCATCTGGGGGGGGGGGCTCCGGCCCCCAGACCTCCCGAGAAATTTTTGCATTCCCCCTCCCCCGAAATTTTTTTCTGGCTACGCTAGTGCGTACATTGATTATATACGTATTGTATTGTATACATGTATAGCTACGTTTTGTATACCTGAATATGAAGTGCTCGTTGCACATCCACACTTGCTTTACTCATACGTTAACCATGGGTGTTTTTGTTTTAGTTCTAGCATTTTTAGAAATGTAAAATTCCAAAAGATAACGAGAAGTAGAGATAAAAGTAATTGAGGCGGGTCTGGGAGTAGCAATTTTCTTGAGCATTTTGGCTGATATTTTTCAGTAACTTTCTTATTCAGTCGCTAAAGAAAAAATAACGGTGTCACGGTGAAATTTTTCCCCCTAGAAATTTTTCCCCCCGGAAAAATTTCACCGATGAAATTTTTCCCCCCGGAAAAATATCACCGGAGAAATATTTCCCCCCGGAAAAATATCACCGGGGAAATATTTCCCCCCGGAAAAATATCACCAGAGAAATTTTTCCGGGGGGGAAAGATTGTACCGATACACTGTAATTGAAATTTTCAAGCAATTATCAACTTTCCAACCTATTTCTTTCCTAGAATATTATCTAATCAATTGAATAGAATCTTACTTTTTGCCTGGCATATTTTTAATAAAATTATCAAATAAGGAATGATCTCAGCTGCTAGGAACTAAAGAAACCCCAACATTTAGGATAATATTTGTTTAGCGGAAATTATTCCTTTTTTAGATAACTGAAACATAATTTTTTAGTAAAGTCGTTACAGAAATGCTCAATGGGAAAGATTAAATGACTGCACTTGATCATTACTATCCACTGTGTTAATATGTTTTTGATCGTGTTCCCCTCACATTTAGTTGCGGTTTCAGAATTTCTGGGAAAAGGGATCAAAAACGAAGGAGCAGAAAAAATTCCAAAATTAATTCTTCTGTCCCCCAAAGTTTCGAATATTTATTTGTGGTTTATTGTTTTCACTAAATAAGATTTAGTTTAGATTAACCCAATTATTAACCCTTTAAATGTCCAGTAAATTATGCTTCTTTAAAATTTTTTGTAATAACTTTTCACTAAAGTATTTTTAAATTTCTGATTCAAAATAAAAATTAAATTTAAATTTGATGTAATAAACTAAATTAAATTTCATTAAGCAACCCAATTTTAAGTGATTAAATCAACAGAGATCTTACAAACACAGAACTAGTGAGCATAATCAGCAAAAGCTGTACTTCTAAACATTTTCTAGACTCTGATGTAGGAAGTCTCGAAATGATTTTTGTGTTTTTGTATGTAATTGTTAATTGCCTCCTCCTCCAGTGAGAATCAGTAGTGGTGTTTCAGCAGCTGAAACTGAAACTTAGCTTGTACATGTTTCAGTTTCAGTTGCTGAAACTGAAACTGAAACTAAATAGGTTAGTGTAAACATCACTAGAATCAGACCGACGAGAAATTGGGAATTTCTCAGTTTCTCCGCTGATGATGGTATATCGACTCGCTCTGCTTGCTCCACATCAAAAACAAGACTTTCGACAAAAGGCTAAGCTGTTGTTGAACGAGTTTGGACCTTTTCATAAAAGATATTAAAGGTGGGAACACAAGCTTAAATTTAGTTAGACGAGCTAAGGGGATTAATCTTAACTCCAGTCTACCCTGTGCTCCATACCTGAACGGGAGGTCAAATTTCACTGACCCTTGTGGAAGCAAATTTGGGTACCCCTTGTGAGACCGATTTTTCTTGGGGGTTACCTTGGAAAGCGAGTTTTAAGCGATTTTTACCATTTTTTAACAAAGAACAGCGATTTTTTTAGCCAAAACACATTTTTCAGACGTTTTTTAAAAAGCAAAAAGTAATTTTAAGCAAAAAATCAGGCGAAGCCAGAAAATTTCTGGAAATTTAGTTTATTACATCAAATTTAAATTAAATTTTTATTTTAAATCAGAAATTTAAAAATACTTTAGTGAAAAGTTATTACAAAAAATTTTAAAGAAGTATAATTTACTGGACATTTAAAATTGGGTTAATAATTGGGTTAATCTAAACTAAATCTTATTTAGTGAAAAATTTAATACAATAAACCACAAATATTCGAAAATTTGGGGACAGATGAATTAATTTTGGAATTGTTTCTGCTCCTTCGTTTTTGATCCCTTTTCCCAGAAATTCTGAAACCGCAACTAAATGTGAGGGAACACGATCAAAAACATATTAACACAGTGGATAGTAATGATCAAGTGCAGTTATTTAATCTTTCCCATTGAGCATTTCTGTAACGACTTTACTAAAAAATTATGTTTCAGTTATCTAAAAAAGGAATAATTCCCGCTAAACAAATATTATCCTAAATGTTGGGGTCTCTTTAGTTCCTGGGAGCTGAGATCATTCCTTATTTGATAATTTTATTAAAAATATGCCAGGCAAAAATTAAGATTCTATTCAACAATTGATTAGATAATATTCTAGGAAAGAAATAGGTTGGAAAGTTGATAATTGCTTGAAAATTTCAATTACAGTGTATCGGTACAATCTTTCCCCCCGGAAAAATTTCTCTGGTGATATTTTTCCGGGGGGAAATATTTCCCCGGTGATATTTTTCCGGGGGGAAAAATTTCACCGGTGAAATTTTTCCGGGGGGAAAAATTTCTAGGGGGAAAAATTTCACCGTGACACAACGGCAACAAATTCAGCAAAATCGGGCCGAACCGGGCCTGACTTGGAGCTGGCCGGGCCGAGGTTCAAACTTTTTTGAACGGGCCGGGCTGGGCCGGACCGAGTAGAACTTTTTATGGGCCGGGCCTGAAAGTTCCGGCCCGTGAAGGTCTCTAGTAGGGATGCACCGGGTCCTGGCCCCGGCCCCGGTCTCGGTGGTCAGGCCCCGGCTCCGGCTCCGGTGGTTAGGCCCCGGTCCGGACCGGGGCCAAAAATTAGCAAAATTTTGTAAATTTTTGACACTTTTTGACCAAAATTTTCAAATTTCGAAAGCCAAAAAGTGTTGCAAATCGTTTGTTTTCCCACCGATTTGAATGAAAACATCGATAGTAACGTTTGTAAATTAGAAATTATTGCAAAATTTGGATTTTCAAGAAAATTTCTGAAAATTTTTGATTTGGACCCCCCAATTTCCAGGCCCCGGGCCCGGCCCCGGTAGTGGCGGCCCCGGTGCATCTCTAGTCTCTAGTGACCAGGATGCGAAGGAATTTTGTTGTGTAAACCTGTTTAAGGGATCCTCTCGAGTTCTCTTCCTCTTTCTTTCTCGGTAGGTCCAAAACAGAAATCATCGTCGACAGAATCCTTCCTCCTTCACACTCCCGAATTTTATGCAAAAATACCGTTTAGAACCACTCCATATTTCGCTCTCAGTTTCTTTTGCACCGAAATATATATTAGGTAGCAAGGGCTGTATACGAACTTTTGTCTTCAATATCCTGACATTTTGATTCATTCCGACCATCAACAATGCCATGATATTCACATATTCTTGTCACGTTCTCACATTTTAACTATTTTCCTCCTTTACCGCTCTGAAATGAGATCTTTCACTCAATTAAAGGTAAGTCTAGAAGGCCTTCTGATAGCCAGTCTTCCTTCAATCCAGCAGTAATGGCTTTCATATTTAGTTTCAGAATTCTACTCCCTGATTTAAACCCAATCAAGCTGAAGAAAAAACGAGCAAGATCCAGCATTTAAACGGACACGAAATGGATGAACATCGCGTTACTTAGTAATTTATTATCATTTTTTGGATTATGCCATCATTATGTCAGCTGGAACTAATTGGAATTAGCATCAACTATTGACGTTAATCCATTATGAACTGCTTAATTTGGAGATTTGGCCTTTGTATCGTTTTGATCGAATTTTTTATATTTAATTTGGTATTTTCCAATAACTTGGCACCCAAAGTCTTCGTTGAAGTCGACGCGATCGATTTGATAGATCCTCTGAAGCATGGCTTCAACATTGTGTTTAATACCGAATTTGTGTCCAACTATTTGAATGCAGCTCGTCTCCCGACGGTCTACGCGATGGCGTTGCCCCTCAACCCGGAGAAAGCGGATCAGAAATCGGTTCGGAAGATGCTCTACAGAGAGGACATTCCGGAGAACATCATAATCTTGGAAGGGTTAGAGGAGCGGAGTTGGTACTACGTCTGTGTGGAGTTCGACAACGTCGTTCGGCGCCACAATCGGGGGAACACGTCCACCATCTGTCAGATCGTCCGAACGCTGGACCGATTCGGGAAGCGGGAGTCCTCCATCGTCTCCCAGGACTACAAGGTGGCCTACATCGACCAGAACTCCATGGAGTTCCAGATGGAAGTGGACGCGGACTTCCCCCTCCACCTCCGGGTGTTCCTGGAACAGGGCTCCGCTCCGCTCCAGAGTTTCCTCCTCTCCCAGCCCCGGTCCCTCCGCGTCCGCTTTTCCGGTCTCTCTCCCGGATTCAACTACGGCCGTCTCTGTCTCTGGGAGGAGCCCCTCCATCAGCCCTACACTATGATGGGTCGGAGTGCGCTCGCCTCCATCCGGACTTGTCATCTGGGGAGCCTCCAGACCAAGGAGGCCCCTTCCCCCGAGTCCACTCATCCGGAGTTCGGTTTCCTCCGGGACTCGCCCAGTTCTCCTGGTTCTGGTTCCGATCTGGAGGTCCCACCGCAGGCCAATCTCCTTCGGGATCCCAGAGTCCCACCCTCCGCCGCCTCCTCCTCCTCCAAGTCCCATCTCTATCCGTCCCATCCTTCCGAGGGTGGGGGTCCAATCCTCTTCTTCGTTCTGGGTATATCCATTTGTTCCTGTCTTCTGGGCAACATCCTCCTACCTGTTCTCCCGCTCGCCTATCTAATATCCACTGCTCCATGAATGGGGCTGCGGTGCAACTGTGAATTATTTTTTGCAAGACCATTAATTTTGCTGTCACCAAATTGATCTGTGTCAAAAAACGAAAGTATTATACATACAATCCTGTGTTATAATGGTATCTACGTGTAATCAGTTAGCTAAGTAATTAGTCACAACCCTTGGCGCAATGAGGGCACACTTACACACAGAACCGTTTTTATATTTATATTTATGTTTTGCAGTTATCTACCTGTCTACTCATGTCTTCATGTCTGCTTCCACTTCAGAAGACTGTTTTGATATTATGATCCCTTTTGTTGCATAGATGAAGAGGATCTTTAGGGATTACCAATCACCAAAAGATAACTGCTTGAAAAGGGTCACCTTCCCCAACCCCCAAATATCTGTTGTTTCCAAGTTTTCTGGAAAAATTAGGAAGTCATTGCATGTCTGTTCACCAGGCATGATTCTGGAGGTAAACTGGGACGCCACTGTTTGCTATCCTTGTGTATCGTGCATAAATCTTGTGAATCCTAAGTCCGAATTAGTTTATGCTTGCGCATGCCGTATGAATTTTGTGTCACACAAGTGTATTTATCCACATGCTTTAAAGGTCACATTTCAAGCCAGTTGTACCACTGAATGGAACTTGGCTGCAATGTCCTGGCTTATTTTTAGGTCAAAAGTTATGGGGGTGGCGTTATGGGGACTCAAATTTGCCTCCCCCACCATCGATGGGGGACTCAATAAAAAGAGGACTGTTTTTGAAAACATTTTGCGAATTTTTACTTTTTTGTGTAACAGGTGGCAAAAATCGCTAAAAATGACTAATGTTAGATGTTTTCAACCTAAATAGCGAAACTCTTGTTAAAAATCCGGCGATGACGGGAAAGTTTTTAAAAAATTTTTAGGGTAAAAATGGTAAAATTTGCGATTTATGGGGTGGTCGGAATTTATTGGGGGATTAGGTAGGGAGGCTCCTTGAATGTCCCCCCCCCAATAAAAAAATGCGCCAGATGTCGCTTCTTATGTAGAGGTAAATGTGATATTATATGCGTGCATTGATGTCCAACTGTGGGTGGATTATGAATGTCATCAAAGCGTGGGTAGGGGAATGGGGATGCCGATCCTTCTGACCAGTGAAAAACGCGTAGACCCCACTCAAATACCACGAAGATATAAAGGATAGACCCTAAGCCATTTTACTTCATATTGTTAATCAAATTTTAGCTAATTTCATATGACGATTTCTCCAAAATCGCTAAAAATCATTTAAAATAGCTACTTGCATTATTTCAATCTAATCTTTGTGAAAAGTGGTACATTTTGGCGTATTGTGGCACCTTTCTACCGTGTGCGGCTAACGGCTTTCGTTTCATTCTACAGTAGAGAACCTCTACGTTTGCTTAGTCCACTTTGGCCTCTGAATTGTCGATTGTTGTAGGTTGGATTTGCGTCCTTTCCAAATTTCAGTAGTGTCCAACCGCCAACACGGATTCGAATTATAGACGTGCTATTTCCTGTCTTACTTTTACCCTTTATTTGTTACTTCAGATTTTGCATTTTCTACGACCACACTAGTCGTTCCAATTTGTCACTGTGTTATTTTTTATTATGTATGTATGTAATTGCAATTGTCCAAACCTATATCTTATATGTTTATGTAATGCATGTATGAATGTATGCTTATTAAATGGCATAAAGTTCGTCATAGATCTTTGGTAATAGTAATGTAATACCTAATATCTAAAGTTAAACATTTTTAAAGTTAAAACTTTAGAATTAGCTTAAATTCAAGTTTCCGAGTCTCTGCTTTTGTCTCGTATCTCTTGTCTTACTGTACCTCACAAAATGTTTAAAAACTTGACAAATAGCTAATATTTTGGTGGGATGCTTTTTTGTAGATGAGTTCAAATATCTCAAAATTACTGGACTCTTTCTTGTTGAAATGGTTTTCGGGTCGCAGAAGCAGAAACAAGTCTGGAGGTCTTTCAACTGTTAAGAGGTAGCATGTTAAGCTTACAGCAAACCAGAAGATGGTCAGAAATCTTGTTTCAGATTCGTGCTCGTTTCTGCTCAGTTATGCGACCCCGAAATCCACTATATTGTAAGATTTAAATTTTAGAGCTGACTAAAGTAAATAGGAAAGGATTGAAGGTTCTTGACGAGTGTGTGAATTTGGGATCCTAGTAATCATTTCAGAAATCGGCAAACATATGCTTTATTTCGAATAAACAATTCCAACTAGAAATTTCAAATACAAGATTCAAAATGAGCACCGTGTCCAACTGGACTCAAAGGAACCCCCATTTCCCTCCATATATAAACTAACCTCTAGCCTTCCTCTAGCAGATTGAGCTGTGAGATCCTTCGATGGTGAACTGAATCGAAAAGTGGCCGCTTTTTCGGAAAAGTTCTTTCCTTTTATAGTCGAAAACTAATTTGCATATTGTACGAAATTGTACTTTTTAGATAGCTAATTTTCAAAGCCAGAGTTTCTGCACAGAAGGAAGCTAGCTATATTTCAAAGCCAAGACTTACACAAGAGTAAGAAAGAAACAGAATAATTTCAATGGAATTCCACAGTGCTGCTGCACATATCTCACAATATGCATGTGCTATGCTAGCCAATTGCAGCCTAATCGGAAATATATATACGTTATCCGTTTACCTTTTTCGGTTCTTCTGCACAAACCGGAAAAATCTCGAATTTCAAGAAATCGTTAACTTTTTGGTTTCATATCAAATTTTAGCTCAAATGGTCAGGTTTGAAAATTTGAGCAGTAGGAGGAGGGACAACTGAGGCAAGATGCAAGACACAAAATTTCTGCTTTTTTGTTAAAAATGATTGAAGTTTGGTTTCGAAATCCAATTTTCAATTTTTAGAAATATTCTTCAGTGCAACACGACGTTTCTTCTATGCGGAAAAACGCGAAAACGAATTCTTAGGGGCCGACTGGATATGCATTTTATATATATTCGACAAGGGATAGATAAGCCCAGAGAGAGGTGCGATTCCTCACCGCTCACAGCTCACCGGGACACGGCCATTTTGGCCCCGGTGCTGGGGTCTTGACCTAAAAATTGAGGTCCAAATTGAAAATTTAATGCAGTTTTTTAAAAATTTATAGTTTGCAATAGTTTCCGCTGGACACATTACTATTGCTGTTTTCATACAAGCCCGTAAAAACTAACGATTTGTGTAATTAATTATGATTATGTAACATAATTAGACTACAAACTTCCACGATATTGGTCAGAATGCAAACAAATAGGCCCCTAAAATGGGCATTATCTCACCGCCGAGCTTAGCATTCAGAAGATCAGATGTACCCTTCTTCACCTTTGTGAAAGCCAGCTAAATTTTAATTTTTTATCAAGGCACTAAGCATTTGTCCGACACTCACTGAGGCCTGTGGAATGCTGCCCCCGCAGTCCATGAAAAGGTGGACAAGAGGCGGAGAGACGAAGGCCAGGGACAGAAAACATACATGACGCAAAGCAGTTCTGACGTACGGTTATTTCAGTCACCCCCAGGGCCGCATAGATTGTACCGGCGACCTAGGCTGCGCCCGCCCCCAGATCAATAGTGACAGGCTAGACACCCCACTCAGAAGGGTTAAAATGTGGAAAAAAACTTGGCTGCAGCAAAGGGTCGAAGGAAGGCTTCTCAGACAGGAAAGAAGAGCGATTTTAAATATATGTAAAGACGGATCTTGGATGACGAAGCAGAACATTGCAGAAGTTAAGTCGGCGCAGAGCACTTACGTATATTCGTGTTGCTAATGACTTCGGGGACAATATTCTATGCGGGCATGAGCGAAATCCGTAACTGTAGACTAGTAGCGAAAATGGCAGTTCTAGTTCCAGGTCTGCATTTAGAATTATCTGACTAAAATGGGTGAAACTTGGGTGTATAGTAAAAAGTGTCAAACTTAAATTCAACAATCATTGGGTGGGTCTTTGACCTTAATCTAGAGCAATGTGTAAGCCACATTTCAGCACAAACAGAGTTGGAAGGTGGACGTGGGTACCCGCATGTCCACGTGGACATGAACAGAAGGCTTGTCCACGTGGACAAACGTGGACAAATGTGGACAAAATTTTCGTGACCCGTTTTTTATAAAGACCGTTAAAATTCAACCTCGCTTTCATTTAATCTTTTTATGCTGGATATTTTTAGTTTACTGTTATGTTTTATTGTGCTGACATCATTTGATGTGACTTTTGAGCCTACTTACTCAAATTTCTTTTTAAATATCTTTAATATTATATATACTCTCTGCAGGCGTTGGTATGATACGTTATATTACTTGTTTTTTGCTGGTAAGAAGAACCATAAAGAACATGTTTTCTTTTACAATTTATAAGTGATCACATGCTTTTTTATTATTGCAGGGGAAGAATGGGCAAAATACCATCGCAAAAATCTCTCATCAAGTTTCATTGAAAATCGAACTTTAATGGAACTTTTTGTGTTTTTATTGTTTTCCACACACTTTTTAAAGCACAAAAAATTTTAAAAGCACAAAAACACACTAAAGCGCCAATGTGAGATTTTCAAAAATCCTGGCTCTGATTTAAAATTAAAACTATGATTAGTTGAAGAACATTTTTTAAACGTGGGCACTGGTGGACAAAATTTAGGAACGTGGACATGTGGACATATGCGGGCGGACGTGGACAAGTCCTGCGTGGACAAACGTAGACGTGGACACTGAAAATCGTGTCCACTTCCAACTCTGAGCACAAAATAATGCAGAAAATGATCTCCAGTTGAAAGACGCTAATTTGCATACATAAGTTTATAACATAAAGGGGGGATGAAAAATCAAAACTCTTATTTTTACGGACTGCAGGAAATTTATATCAGGCGCATCAAAATTTTGAATTTAAACACTGGCAGGGCTGAGCTTTTTAACATGCCCCCTATTTGTCAAAAACAGCCACAGTAGTATAGGAGAGGACAAATGACCGCTCTTTGTACAGGTGTATCTTTGGAGGAGCTACAGGGTCATTAATCATACAGGTAAGGTCATTAATCATGCAGGCAGATGTTCTCAAGGTCATTGTTGGCCAATTTTCTTAGCTTGGATTTAAGCTTTGTAACAGTGTACTAAATTTGTAACAGTGTTATTTGCTTTACCTACGTATTTGTCTAGTGCCTACGTATTTAACTTTAAGTTTGCTAGACTATAGTTAGGTTACCTGCCTAATTAGTGTTTTAATTATATGCCTAATTAAGTACGTAAATTTAATTAACATTTTCTAACTTTTTTCAAACTTTTTTATTTACCTGACTGTTTGCCAATAGATTCTTACCACAGCATCGTATAGACCAAAAATATTATTGCAAAATTTTCTTCCCTTATCAACTAAAATTTTCCATTTCTTGTCTCCTGAATTTCTTCATCTGGACCTTTGTACTAACCTTGAACATGTAACAAACACTTAAAGAAGACAAGATTGTTAGTTACGTACTTCAGAATATATTGAAGCTAGCAGCCTTCTAGTGTTATCATATCTTTAGCATACTGAGGACTCAAACCTGTCAAAAATCTTTCTCCCTGCTAGCTGCCTGCTTGTTTAAAATGTTCTCCCTATTAGCAGCCTTCTAGTGTTATCATATCTTTAACACACCGAGGACTCAAAGCTGTCAAAAGTCTTTCTCCCTATTAGCAGCCTTCTAGTCCTATCATATCTTTAGCACACTGAGGACTCAAACCTGTCACTACTTTTCTCCCTGCTAGCTGCCTGCTAGTGTTATCATATCTTTAGCATACTGAGGACTCAAACCTGTCAAAAGTCTTTCTCCCTGCTTGTTTAAATTTTTCTCCTTATTAGCAGCCTGCTAGTCCTATCATATCTTCAACACACTGAGGACTCAAACCTGTCAAAAATCTTTCTCTCCCTGCTTGCTTAAAATTTCCTCCCTGTAAGCTATCTTGATTGCACCTGTCTCAATGAAATTAAAGACGTAAACAAGGAAAGGGGTAGAAACATTGGTTGAAAATAAAAATTTTATGTCTCCAATTACGTAATATTGACAACACTTATCACACTAATTTTGGTGTCAACGTAAAGAGCATATGTTGAACTAACTTCGGTCA
>JASAND010030059.1:0-56534 GCA_030248195.1 Trissonchulus latispiculum | reverse complement strand
CTTCCTCCAAGTTTGCACAGGAGTGGCCCTTGCCCCTGCGCATGTAGCCTTCCACCGAAATGAAGGAAACATCGTATGGATTCCTGTAGAAGTGGCTTTGGAGGAACTTCCCTTTTGTCATGTACCGTCGTAACAGTCGATGATTCTCCAGTTCCCTTTTGGCCACTAATGGATGCAGGCCCTCATAGCATAGCTGAGAGATGAGATCGCAGACAGGCTTAGTACAGCGGTAGTTCCAGAAGAGCTGAAACCAATACCGGTTCTGCGTCTGCCTTCCTTGGCTCTGCAAACACTTCAGCGCCAGCTCCATGATTGAAATATCAGCGTAGAGGTAGCTGTGCAGCTCAAACTCCGTTTTCTGGAATACCCCCGTCTGGTTCAGGTCGCCAGCCAGCACCAACCTGTCACAGTGAACCATGAGAGTCATGGCCGTTGGCAAGTCGCACTGCGATGCTTCATCCAGGAATACGTAGACCTGCCGGGTGTCTCCAATCCTATCCAGAACAGAGACAGCGAGCTCGGTCGTCATCACCACAAAGCGGACGGATTTCACCAGAGAGCGGAGTGTGTGTCGACCAGGCAAACAGGAAATACCCTCTTTCTCCTCCGTGACAGAGGGCACCACGTAAACGTTCCAGTTCCTGTTACGCATTCTGGGATCGGTGCTCTCCAGATCAGCGTAGCTCCGCGACACAAAATGGTGGACGTCTTCGCCTCTGATGGAGGTTACACTGGTGATGGTGTCTGCGATAGTAATGGCACCAGCGTTGGTCCCAGCCAAAAAGACAAAGACAGTGTTTTCAGAAACACTGTCCAGGATCTCGCCAGTCTTGGCCAGTGTATAGGTTTTCCCGCAACCGACAGGACCTACCAATACAAAGACAGAGCCGGTTTCTGCCTGAAGACGGCTAGCCAGTTTCTCGGCATACCTGCCACCATCTTCTCTACAGCTGCATTCGTTGACAGTGCAGCGTGGCTGAACCGCAGTTGCAACGCCCGCGGAAGGAGAGCGTCCACCAGAGGGAAAGAGAGACTCCAAGTGTTGGAACAGTCTGTTAGCCCCCAAACGAACAACCACTTCCTTCACTCGGCGAGATCCCCCTCCAGTCGTACAACGATCATCAGTGCGCAGTTGTTCAGGACTGGAAGTTCGGATGATCTGGAAGGTGGTAACCAACGTGCCCATCATGGAATCCACCAGCTTGACAGACGAAGCTGTGGAGAAACGGAAATCCTGCAGGGCACCATTTCGCAACAAGTGGGCTGTGTTTCTAAGAGTCAGATGAGGTTCCACCCTAATCTCCATAGCATTAAAGGATCCACGGTATACCCCGGTAACCTTCAGGATGTAATCCCGCTCGCCCCTGAATCGAAGGTTGATGAACTGTGGAACGCTATCTGTTCGAACACCCCCTGAACAGCTCACCGCAAAGGTCCAGTCATCTAGATTGTAATTGAGCAGCCGCCACGGGAGTGGTTCCAGCATAGTGTTCTGAAGGGCGCGAAGCGCAAAAACTGTTGCCGACACCTGGAGGAAGTTGTTTCCGTCTACCTGCGCCCGGACCGAATCAGTGAAATTCTGAGAGTTTACTGGGCACTGTCCCAAAGCCCAGCTTTCCACTCCCTGTCTCCATCTCTGCGCATCCCGCGGGTGCTGTTGTATAGTAAGCGGGCGTTCTAACAGTTCTCCTTGATGATCAATGTTTTCCCTGTACGATTTGAGAGACCCATCCAGCTGATTAGCGATATTGACAAGTTGTCCAGCGCTATCGCTGTCGTGAATTTTCCACGAACACTTCCAAACGTTGACGTTCTGGGCAGCAGCACCCTGGTCATCGCCATCTCCTTCTTGGTGTCTCCTGTGGAGCGTAACGTTACCGAGATAGTTGTGATGCCGTGCAACGGTTCCACCGGACTCATTCAGATCCCAAACATAGTCATTGAAGGCACGCTGTACTGTACTGTGGGTAATGACCACGCCAACGGGCAGGAATAGGCTCGTCTCAAAAAAATTGTCCATGAAGCGCTGCTGTCCATGGTTGACAGCATGAAGTTTTGCCTCAACTTGGACAAACTGGAGGCTAAGCCCGAACTGCCTGGGTCGTAGGCTGATGATGAATTCCTGGAAGGCGCTGTTCCCAATGGCATTGAAAACATTCCGGTCCTCCACACATTGTTCGTCGCCTAGATGAAACTGTGGCCAGTACCGAACGCATAGTTCTGCTTGGCCAGTGAGGCGCCTGATGTTGTCCCTCTGACTGTTTCGGTTGACAGCACAGGTTCTACCGTCGGACAATAAATTGACCGCCGCGCAGATGCGAACACCAAGTTCCCAACCACCTTCAAGCCCCTCAGTTTCAGCGTGGATCAGCATTCCTTTGAGGGGACGACCACACCCGGAACCGCCCAGAGAAATTTCACGAATACTGGAAACGGTCAGACAAGACGGTTCGCTCAGACACACAGCGTCTCCACCGATGGACCACTTAACCTCCAACGCGTTGCGCGTCTCATGAATAGTGTGGAGCTGGAGGGGGGGGTTTAAGGGAAGATAGGAGATGGGGGATTACACATAGAAATTTTTTCATACCAAAGTGACCAGTTTTCGAAAATTTTGATCATTGAAGCTCCGGGCACTGCTTTGGAAATTTTGAGTTTTGACCATTTTTGACCGGACCCTGGCCAGGGTGCCACAGGCCGCTGGGACCACTTTGGAAGGGTCCTCCAATGACAAAAAATGTTCGCCTCACCTAGGGCTTTCATTTGATAGCAAACTTGGAAATTTATTTAAAAACCGATTTTTGACCAGTCCGGACCCTGGTCAGGGCGCCACAGGCCACTGGGTCCACTTTGGAGGGGTCCTCCGATGACAGAAATTGTTCGCCTCACCAAGGGCTTTCATTTGATACCAGACTTGGCCACTTTTGGAAAAATCGATTTTTGGCCATTTTGGACCGGTCCGGACCCTGGTCAGGGCGCCACAGGCCGCTGGGTCCACTTTGGAGGGGTCCTCCAATGACAAAAAATGTTCGCCTCACCAAGGGCTTTCACTTGACACCAGACTTGGCCACTTTTCGAAAAATCGATTTTTGGCCATTTTGGACCGATCCGGACCCTGGTCAGGGCGCCACAGGCCGCTGGGTCCACTTTGGAGGGGTCCTCTAATGACAAAAAATGTTCGCCTCACCAAGGGCTTTCAGTTGATACCAGACTTGGCCACTTTTGGAAAAATCGATTTTTGGCCATTTTGGACCGGTCCGGACCCTGGTCAGGGCGCCACAGGCCGCTGGGTCCACTTTGGAGGGGTCCTCCAATGACAAAAAATGTTCGCCTCACCAAGGGCTTTCATTTGATACCAGACTTGGCCACTTTTGGAAAAATCGATTTTTGGCCATTTTGGACCGGTCCGGACCCTGGTCAGGGCGCCACAGGCCGCTGGGTCCACTTTGGAGGGGTCCTCCAATGACAAAAAATGTTCGCCTCACCAAGGGCTTTCATTTGATACCAGACTTGGCCACTTTTGGAAAAATCGATTTTTGACCATTTTGGACCCGGTCCCCGGTCCGGACCCCTGGCCAGGGCGCCACAGGGGTCCGGGCGAAACCTACTATAGCCTATGCTGTAGTGCTCCCGCACCCCACCCCAAACCCCAAATAAGAGATACCTGCTCACTGTAGATATTTCTGTAGAAGAGGTTAAAGTTGGAGTTGCGACACGGTAGCGCCCACCACCATCAGGGTGCCCCCCAGCCACATGGATAGGTCCTACAGCGAAACTAATGGGCTATTTAGATTCACCATATAGCGGTTCCTATTCGAATACGAAACCTCAGCCCAGCAGCTCTTATGTATAGGGCTGCCTACTCCGTAGGCCCAGACCCCCCTTTTACACACTAACTTTTGACCCCTGGCCAGGGCGCCACAGACCATCGAGCAGCACCATCTCACTTCCCGGAGCCCTTCACCCTTGGGCCATGCCACACGAGCCATATGAGAGCCCGGCTTCGCTCGCTGCGATCTATTTCGTGGCTAGAATATTTTCGGACTTAGTTTTTTTCCGGGGGTCACCTGGGGGGTCCCCACCGGGGGGGTGGGGCCATCTGGGGGGGTCCGGGAACCGCAGAAAGTAATTTCCCCGGAATTGCGGAACTTTTTGTACAAAAAAAACCCAAAATAGTACGGCTCTGAAGGGTCTTCCGACCTGCACCCCTGGGGGAAAAAAAAAGAGGAGAAACGCGACCTGCGCGGGGGGCCAATTTTCATATCTCAAGATCTACCCGGCCGATCCGGCTGAAATTTTCACAACATGTACCCCTGCCCACAGGCTCTTCACACACCAAGTTTCAGCCCGATCGGTCCACTCCTCCGCTGGCCCCAGGCCAAACAATGTCCAGATTATACACATTGCGTCAAATTTTCCCTATTCTAGGGGGAGCGCTAACGCGCTCCCCCTAATATACGTGCGTAGCCTGTGGAGCATCCTTTCTTTAGTGTCATCCACCCTAAAACTACCCTGTCTCGTCGTGCTGACATTACGTGAGTGATATATAACCGAAAATCGCAACCACTTGCCTTCAGAATACTAATAATGCCAATATGAGTCTATTTGGCATGCACTCATATTGGTGCGTATACAAACTTGTCTTCTGCACTTTCCAACCTCACCAGACTCATATTAGCATTTTACATGCTTGTCATATTCTTAATTTACAACCGACAATATTTAGCATTTTACATGTTCCATGTTGACTCATATTCCTTTTTATTTTATATTTTTTATTTCTTGTATATATATATATATATATATATATATATATATATATTTCTCGAGAAACCAATGCAGGATTTACCGTGGCATGCAAAGAACTAAGGTCCTTGTAGTGCGCGTCTCCGATTTGGCTACGATTTTGTCTCCGATTTGGCTAAGAAGTTGCCCTTCCTTAGGGTATATCGAGGTCGCTGATTTCAAAAATCGAATCGAGAGATCGTTCCAATCCAATCAATCGAGAATCGATCGATCAAAAAAATTTTGTCACCAATTTTTGCGAAAAGTGATGGCTAGGGTAATTCGGGGGCGCTGATTCCGAATCTGCAGTCGAAATTTCATAAAAATTGATCGTTCGCCCGCAAAAATCTATTTTCATCGATTTTTCAAAAATTCGACAATAACCCTACTTTGGAAGCTCGGATCGAAATTTCGACTGCGGATCCGGAATCAGCGCCCCTGAATTACCCTACATAACGGCGACTTTTCGCCAAAATTGGTGACCGATTCTCCTGATCAATGGATCGATCTCTCGATTCGATGTTTGAAATCAGCGACCTCGATTTACCCTTGGGCAACTTTCTCAGCCAAGTCGGAGACAAAAAATTTTTCGAAAAAAGGGGAAAGGGGGGACCAAGGCGAAAAAACGCCCCCCCCCACTCTAACGTGCCAAAAATTCTTTGGAGGAAAGAGGACCAAAATTGGGAGGAAGGTAAGGTGTATATACATTGAGATAAAGTTGGGGGTGGAAGTAGCCGAAATTAGGGTAGGTGGGGTCAGCCAGTTTTGGATGTGGTGGGGTTCGGAAAATTTTAATTTGGGGAAGGGGATAAAAAATTTTCGTCAAAGGTTTAAGAAAAAACTCCGATTTTGCTAAAAAACGCTATTGACAACCAAAAATTAGCAATATTACAACGGATTTGTCAGTGCTTGTCGAAAATTGAATTTTTGCGAAAATTTGAATTCTTTGTAATTTGAGCCAAAATTTTGAAATTTTTGGGGGTGGGGTCTGGAAAATTTGGGTGGGTTGGGTCATAGGTGTAATTGGGGGGAGGTTTGGGGGGGTAACCCCCCCAGCCATTTTTACAAACCACCCCCAAAAATTTTTGGGGGCCCCCGGCCCCCCCCCCCAACTGGGGGGGGGGGGGGGTAGTCGCGCCGAAGGCGCGAAAAATTGGCCAAAAATCGGGTATTTTTAGGGTAAACCTTGCAAAATTTTTCAAGAATGTCAAAATTTTTGGCTTAAACTGTTCATTATTGCGTGAAATACACGTTTTCAAAAGTTTTGTGGACTTTCTGACTCAATATTGACCTTATTTTAGACTTAGAAACATGTTGGCAATCAAGTTTTCGAGTTTAAAACTCCTGTCTAATGTCAAAATTACTTCCTAGTTGAATGTTTTTTGGCATTAGCAATGGCTGAAAATGCGATTTTTGACATAAAAATAGAAAAAATTTTTGGGGGAGGTTTGGGGGGGGTCGTGGGGGGGTTTGGGGGGGTCTAAAAAGGGGGGCCCCGCAAAATTCCGGGGGAGGGGGCCCCCCAACCCAAATCCTTGTTACACCTATGGGTTGGGTCCATAGGTGTAACGGAATTTGAGAAAAGGCTCCCCCCCAACATTTTCTGGGGGGGGCCCTCTGGCGACCCCCCCCCCCAACCCTCCCCCAAAAAAATTTTCATTTTTATGCCAAAAATCGCATTTTCAGCCGTTTCTAATGATGAAAAACATCAAACCATACAGTAATTTTATATAACATTAGACAGTGGTTTTAAACTCAAAAACTTGATTGCCAACATGTTTCCAAGTCCAAAATAAGGTGAATATTGAGTCATAAGATCCATAATACAGTTAAAAACGTGTATTTCTCATAATAATAAACAGTTTAAGCCGCAAATTTCGACATTTTTGAAATTTTTTGCAAAATTTACCCTAAAAATACCCAATTTTTGGCCATTTTTCTCGCCTTCGGCGCGACTACCCCCCCCCCCAGTTGGGGGGGCCGTCCCCCCCCCAAAAGTTTTGGGGGAGGGTTGAAAAAAGGCTTGGGGGGGGGCTACCCCCCCCAACCCTCCCCCACCTTACACCTATGGTTGGGTCTGGGATTTGACCATTTGGGGCAGGGTCTTCCTCCAAAATTTCGAGGGTGGGCTCGGGACAAGCCCATTTGATGGGAGGGCCCCGCCATAGGTGTAATTGGGGAGGTTTGGGGGGGTTTTGTGGTCAAAAATTTAGAAAAAATTCGCAAATTTGCTAATAAAACGTTATTTCCAACTGAAAATCAACAATATTTCTTCATTTTTGCTCATTTATTCGAAACAAACTTGGATTTTTTGCAAAAATTTTTGAATTTTTACTACTTTTGAGGCAAAATTTCCAAAATTTTGAGGGTGGGGTCTGGCAAATTTGGGTGGGTGGGGTCTGGGATTTGGCCATTTGGGGGTGGGGTCTGCCTCCAAAATTTCGAGGGTGGGGTCGGCACTTTTCCATTGGGGGGGGAGGGGTTCCCCCCAGCCCCTCCAGGTACACCTATGGTGCCCAGGTATTATGTCAGACCCCGCCCCCAGCGCCACTGCATTCCCCAGGCAAGCTGAACTGAAACCATAGTTTGCCTGGTACTTTGGGTCTGGCCCTGGCGGATGTAAATCTTGCGGATCCAGGATTTTGAAAAGGAGGAGGCCCGCTGAAAAATTTTTCGGGGGGGGGGTAACCAAATTTTTCGATGGGATTGTAAAAAATTGACACTTATTTAGATGGGGGGGGCGATTTTTTCGCCTTGGTCCCCCGACCCCCACTCCCCCCCTTATGGTTCGAAAAATTTTTTGTCTCCGATTTGGCTGAGAAGTTGCCCCAAGGGGAAATCGAGGTCGCTGATTTCTAAAATCGAATCGAGAGATCGATCCGATCGATCGATCGATCAGTAGAATCGGTCGATCAAAATCGATCAAAAAATTTTTGTCTCCGATTTTCGCGAAAAGTCGCCCTAGGGTAATTCGGGAATCGGGGCCGCTGATTCCGAATCTGCAGTCGAAATTTCATAAACACCGATTGGTCGCCCGCAAAAATCGATTTTCACCGACTTTTCAAAAATTCGACAATAACTCGATTTTGGCAGCTCGGATCGAAATTTCGACTGCAGATTCGCAATCAGCGGCCCCGAGTTACCCTTGGGGCGACTTTTCGCGAAAATCGATGACAAAAACTGTTTTGATCGATTTTGATCGATCGATTCTAGTGATCGATCGATCGGGTCGATCTGTCAACTCGACTTTTGAAATCAGCGAGCTCGATTTACCCTTGGGGCAACTTCTCAGCCAAATCGGAGACAAAAAATTTTTCGAACCATAAGGGGGGGGAGAAAATTTCGACTTTTCGACCAAGGCGAGAAAATCGCCCCCCCCCCATCTAAATAAGTGCCAAAAATTTTTCTTTTTCCTGGAACCAAATATTTTTACAAGAAAATTAATATTGTGTATGGAAAAATTAGTTCACTTGCCAATTGGAAAACAACTCACAGGAAGAACTTTTTGGGTAAAATCGTTGTAAATTGCTGCGCAAGGTACAACGATTCTACCATGAATTTACCACGAATTTTTAATGAAATTTTAATATTTTTTAATGGATTTACAATGATTATATCCGACTTTTCCACGAGATTTTAATGAATTTACAATGGTTTTACTTCGGTTTTTATACATGTTTACAATATTTTTACCACGTTGTAAAATTGTTGTAAATCTGTTGTAAAATCATTGTAAATGCAATTGGACCAATTTACAATGTTTTTACAACTTTTACAACGAAGTTACAACGTTTTTTTTAACGATTTTACCATGTGGTAAACTTGTTGTAAAATCGTCGTAAATGTTTACAACGTTTTTACAATGCTCCAAAATAAGTTTTAACAATTTTATAACAGATTTACCACGTTGTAAATTCGTTGTAAAATCATTGTAGAAACGTTGTAAACATTTACCACGATTTTACAATAAATTTACCATATAGTAAATCATTATAAGGACGTTGTAACTTCGTTGTAAAAGTTCTAAAAACATTGTAAATTGGTCCAATTGCATTTAAATGATTTTACAACAGATTTACAACAATTTTACAACGTGGTAAAAATATTAAATACGTATAAAAACCGAAGTAAAACCATTGTAAATCCATTATAATCTCATGGAAAAACCGGATATAATCATTGTAAATCCATTAAAAATTATTAAAATTTCATTAAAAATTCGTGGTAAATTCGTTGTAAAATCGTTGTACCTTGCGCAGCAATTTACAACGATTTTACCCACCAAAGTTCTTCCTGTGACTCCGGTGAGCGACAGCGAAGCAAGGCATGGAGAAGTCACACAACAATACAACCCCCCCAAATTCTATCACAGAAAAAGTTTTTCCTGATTTCTAGATGCACGCTGAACATGCAATTTAAACGGATGATCTCGAGCATAGGTGTGGCCATAGTTTCCTTAGGGGGGGGGGTTGGGGGGGGGACCCCCCCCCAAAAGTTCCGACCAAATTTACCCCCTCCCAGATTTTTGGACTATCCCTCCCCCCACGTTTGGCTACCCCCCCCCGAACCCCCCCCAACGATTTTTGGACCCAAAAAGTTAGCTAAATTTGGTCGAAAAATGGTCATTTTTTGAAAAATTTTTCTAAAATTTTGGCGTAAAATCGCTTTAAAACGGTGCAAAAACGCCTAAAACGTTAAGAACAAGCATTATTTTGATGAAAAAAGGGCTAAATTACAGAAATTTTTGCATTTTTTGGCCATTTTTTTGAATTTTCTGAGGTCCGAATTTTGGGGGGGGTTCGGGGGGGGTACTCCCCATCACATTTCGGGGGTCGACCACCAAATTTCCGAAGTTTACCCCCCCCCAACCAAAATTTCCAGGGAACTCGAGTAGCGTTACTGTAGTTAAATTGGAAAAAGTGCGAAAATTTTAGCTCCACTAAATTATTAACTATTTTGTACACCATCATCAAGTCTTTAATGATTCTTCGCTCTTCTAGAGATTGTAAATGTAACTTTTTGAGTCTTTGCAAGTATGTTAAATTCTTTAAGCCTGGCAGACGTTTAGTAAAGCGACGTTGTACACATTCAATCCATATCTTGTAGGTAATACGGCGACCATACTTCATAACCATATTCCAGCTTAGGACGAATATATACAAGATACATTTTTAACAAAAAGTCAGTATCACGAGTCTGAAATACATGAAAAAGTAAACCTATTTTTGAGAAGCAGTTGCTGTTATATGCATTAAATGGGAAGTTGATCTCAAATATACAGTAACGCCAAGATCGTTGAAGTCTTGCACTTTCTCCAACTCATGCAGGCCAAAGTAATATGGCAATTGAGGGTTTGCAAAACCGAGATGCATCACAAAACACTTGTTTGAGGCTAACTTAAGGTGGTGATTCCCTTTGGTCACATAAAGTTTGCATCATTATTAATACTCACTCATTACGTGGAGTTATGAAGCCATTTTTATATCAAAATGTAGCCTGACATTTTCTCTTTTTAATGCATGCCACGAAACTAATGTTGCTTTTCTAAAATATTTTCAACACATTTTAGAAGAAGTATAATTTTCGAGAATTTTTGCAGACTCAAGTAAATTTTTTCGCGAGACATCGGTTATACCATTAGATACCTCCATCAAATAGCTGGGGGTAGATTTTTATTTATTGTGAAATCGCTCTTAGTTGTAGAGAAATAAGTTGAAATGTGTGCGTAACTTGTATTTTGCCTACTTTTTTCTAATTTGTCAAGCGATTACTTTAGCTAGAAAGCAGCAATCGGGGCAGCTAAAAAATCGTCCCTAGGTATATTTGTGCAGAGCACAATTGTTCAGTAGCAGCCGTCCAACTTGCATGGTGAATGCTCCGCAATCTTTGGAAAAAAAATTGGTCGTGTTTTTGCAAAAACTACATTTCTACGGTAGCAGTCTACAGGATAGCAGTTGGAAGACGATCATGCTTAATATAATTTGTCCCTGTGAGACCTTCAGATCGACGCCCTTCGTTTGATTTTACGGCTTGCGTAGTTCAAGAAATGTTGGATTATTTGATTTCTGCAAAAATAACTAGTTTTCGACGCCAAAACAAGAAATCGGCTATATCTCACGGTAGAGAAAAGCTAAAAACTTGCTTCACAAAGCAAAAATGTGAAGCTCAATGAGATCATTGAATATAGTCGTAGCTGTATAGCTGCTGCCAAACTTTCAGAAATTGGGAAAAACCGTCCTGACAGGAAATCTCGAATTTTTGAATCGGGATTGCGCGGAGGGTGTTAGAACGCTAATAGAACGTATTTCGGAAAGTTTCGTCAAATTTCATCTTGATTTACGTCGCCAGTAGTAATAGGCCAGCACGAGATGTAGTTCCTGGCGGGGGTGGTGGTGTAAAGAGGCCGGGAGGCCGGGAGGCTCTGGCGGGGGTGGTGGTGTAAAGAGGCCGGGAGGCCCGGAGCCCGGGAGACCGGGAGGCTCTGGCGGGGGTGGTGGTGTAAAGAGGCCGGGAGGCTCAGCTGTAGCTTCTGGGAGACCGGAACCATGGCTGACCCTAGCTTAAAATCAAAAGTTGTCCCTTTTCGACGGGAAAAGCTTACCTATAGGGGTTTTGGCATGTAGAATTCAAATACGAGCTTAGTTTTCTTGTATTAGCTAAGCTCCACGCTACAAGTGACCCTCGACCGGAGCCACGACTGACCCTAGCTTAAATTTGAAAATTGGCTATTTTCATCGGGAAATGTTTGTTTATAGGGTTTTCGGGCATGTAGAATTCAAATATGAGCTTAGTTTTCCTTTGCTAACTAAGCTTCGTTCTACTACCACCAATTTCTCAAACTAAAATTGATCGTTATTAATACACAGATATATACCATTCAGTGTTCAAACTGAAGATGAGTTTAGTACCGACCTATACATTGTCTATTCCTTTGGTACATGCTTACTAAAAGAGCAGATTATGTTAGAATCTTAGCTTGGGTGTAATGCTCTATTGCATACAATCTGACAAACGTTGTTTCTGATTCCATTATCATCGTCGCAACTCGTCTCAGAAATGAACTTAACGCAAAATCTAACTTGTCACTACGACAGTGTAAACTAACACGATGTTGACGACTGTTACAAAGATTTAACATTCAGGATTCCTGCTGTGAAACACCTGCTCTATGATTTCCAACGATAATTTCGGAGTCTATTTTTTTGTTTCTATGCCTTACAACTTTAGACAGAAAACAGAGATGGTTTAATTATTGTAGTAAAATGATTGTGCAAAGTCCACAACTATACAACCAACAATTCTGTATTGAAGTACAGCAACATAGCTATATAGTTCCAGTGCAATTGTTTGCAATACTGACGTACGGATTCTGTTGAAGAGTCAAACAGCAGAATTAGCCGCAGAGCTTGAAAATCTCTTCACCAGCTGTGCAGCTCGGTGAAGGGAGCAAGAACGTTTGCATCTCGATGTAATGTCTTTGTGGACTGAGCAGCACGGAAAACCTTCCACGTCTCCCATTTCAGCAAAAGATGGAAATCCCAAATGCTCACCGGCGTCATAGATGCCAATGTTCAGGTCGTTCCGCAAGAAGGCCTGCTGTATCCATTCCCGGTTCCCGTTTGTAAATACAACTTCAACTGAATACTGGCGAATCATAGCGCAGATTTGGTCCATAGTCGCCCATTTCGCCTTCATGGAAGAGCGAAATTTCCACGGGAGCCCATTATTTGCTTTCGCCAGATAGAAATGGGCTTGCTGTTGAGGGTTCAAGAAATTAAAAGGGACCGGGGCTCGTAGGTGAAAGGTTCTCTGGGCAATATTTCCACAGGGAAAAAGGATAGCCAATGTAATTTCCATAATGATCTCGCCCATATCAGGAATATCATCAGAAGTCATAGTGACAAAACCAACAGTAGCCATAACGAAGCACCCTACTTTTGAAAAGTGTACACACTAAACTGAAATTTGATTGTGCAATACTAACTAGGGCATGTAAACACCTGCTCTCCCTTACCGTTAGGATCACTATTTTAAAACACCTGCGTTTCCTAAACCCGATCCCTGCTGTGAAACACCTGCTCCTGCCAAAGTCAGAATCTTCGGAGTCTTGCGCTTTGTAAGTTTTGAGGTTCTGAGATTTGAGTTCTGAGGCTTGAGGTACTGGAGTTTTCGGTTGTGACGGATTGAGGTTTGAGGTTAGAGGTTTTTGAGTTTTGAGGGGCGAGGTTTGAGTTTTGAGGTTATAATATTGGGGGCATTGAGGTTTGAGGCGTTGAGGTAAGAAGCTTCGAGGTAAGAAGCTCTGAGGTAAGAGGGTTTGAGGTAAGAGGTATTGAGGCTAGATATTTTCAGCTTAGAGGTTGTGAGGTAAGAGGTTTAGAGGTCAGAGATTTTGAGGTAAGAGCTTGGAGGTTAGAGGTTTTGAGGTAAGAGGTTTTGAGGTAAGAGGTTTCAGTTTTTGAGGTTATAATGCTGGCGGAGTTGAGGTTTGAGGCTTTGAGGTAAGAAGCTTGGAGATTATATAGAGGTTTTGAGGTAAGAGGTTTTGGGATGAGAGGAATCTCTTACTTGCTCTGAGTTACTCCTACATTGTCCGAGTTTGCTTTTTATCTTCCGCGTGCTTCAGGATTCAAGCTTCAGACCAGCAAAAATCAGTAATCGGTATAAAGAGAGAAACCAACAGAAAGCAATCCAACAAACAACTACTCAAAACAAACGAACCAGTTGTAGAAGCAGAAAACAACCGAACTGACAACAACTCAAAACAACTAACCATAGAAAACCACCAGATCACAATACAACTAACAGCTACAAAACAACCGAAACAATGGGCACCACCGAACTATTGCTTCATTCGAGTCTCCAGAGTAGCTCCTGGTTTGCTCTATGTACTCCGCAACTCCTGATAACCTGCTCTTGCTTGCTCCTATCATGCTTTCGTGTTGTTCATAGTATGCTCCCGACTTGCTCCTGACTCGCTCCAGGATTATACATTGTGGGCTATTAGCAGACCTTGAGCTGCTCTATGCCTGATCCGTGCATGCTCCGAGTCAGTTGTAACCCGGCTTTTGCCTGCTCTTAAATTGTTTCCAGCTCGGTTTTCGCTGGTTTCCATTGTTGGTTTCGTTCTTTCGTTGTTTGTATTGAGGTTGTTGTTTGTTGTCATTGGTTGGTTGGTTCACTTGTTTGAATCAGAGTTTGACTGCCTGCCTGTGCTCCTGATTCGCTCCCAGATTGCTCTTACTAGCTTCGAGCTACTCTGATTGCTTTTTACTTACTCCCAGTTACTCCGACATTGTCCCAGTTGGCTTTTTGCTCCCAGCATACAGTGGACAAACCAACAGAAAACAAGACAACGAACAGCAACTTAGAACAAACAAATCAAACTAACCTACGGAACACAACCCAACAAACAACAACTCAGAACAAACCGACCAAACAAATCAGCAGAACTCAAGACAACTAACAACTACGAAACAACCAAACTATGGGCACCACCGAACTATTACTTGCCCTCGAGTTCAGAGAGTAGCTCTTGGCTTACTTATAAAGTGCTCCGCATCTGCTCTTGCCCGCTCCTACCTAGCTCAGTTCTTGCTCTTCAAGTGCTCCTAGTCTGCTTTTCAGGTGCTCCTAGTCTGCTCTTCACGTGCACCTAGTCTGCTCTTCCGGCTTTTACCTGCTCTTAAATTGTTTCCGTCTTGGTTTTCGCTGGTCTTCGTCGTTGGTCTCGTTCTGTCGTTGTTGGTGTTGTTATTTGTTGGCATTTGTTGGTTGGTTCACTTGTTTGAATCAGAGTGTGACTTAAGCTGGTTTAATTCGCATCTAGTCCGCTCTTCCATGTTCCTTGCATGCTCCTGACTTTCTCATAGCATACTCCTAACTTCCTCTTGACTGGTTCCAGGATTTTACATTCCTAGCGGAGTTAGAGTTCAAGGGGTTCCGGTTGTGATGTTTTAGGTCTTCGGGTTTGTAATTGTGAGGTTTGGGTCTGGTGTTGAGGTTAGAGGCAACATGGATTTGAAGCTGGCGATTTGTGGTTAAGGGTTTGGGGGTTCTCCGGTTTCAGGGTTGAGGTGTCGTTTTCGCCTGCTCCTGCACTCCCAGGTAGCTATATGCTCTTGACCTGCTCCATAAATCTCAGAGCAAGCTACAATCTAACGGGCAACAGTTAACGCAACAGAAGAACCCAACCAAACGAAGAACACCCCAACATCTGGTCCTGCCCAGAATTGCTCCACGCTTGCTCCTTACTTGTTTCAACGTGCTCTTCACTTACCTGCCCCTTATGCGGTCCACAATTGCTGCTTGCAATAGTTCCAAACTTGCTTTTAGACTGTACCTTAGCTGCTCCTTACTTGCCCCTTGCTTGCTCCTTGACTGCTCCTTACTTGCTCCTTACTTGCTCCTTGACTGCTCCTTGAATGCTCCTTGCTTGCTCCTAGTTTGAGTTCAATTGCTCACGCTTGGCATGTTGCAGGCTAGTGCTTGAGTGATTGAGGCTTTCACGCGTGACGCATAAGGTTCTTGGGATTGTGAAGATTGAGGTACTGAAACATTCGCCGTCTGAGGCTGCTCCTTATCCACTGTGGGCCTGCTCCATATGTGCTCTTAGTCTGCTGCGAGGTTGTTCCTTGTTTACTGTATAATGGTTCCAGAGTATTCTTTCCTGCTTCTAGCTCACCCCATATTTGCTCCTGATCCTAAACTTTTACGAGCTACTCCTATACCGTTTTGCAGTTGTGCAGATCCGTCCCTCTTCAACTTATTCCTAGCTTATTCCATGTTATTCTGACCACTCCAGTTAGGCTTAATCTGAATTGTGCCTCTTCCTTTCCAAAGAGTAAGCCCAACTTCATTCAACCTAACACTTAAGAGTCATGATAGAGTAACCCGAGATAGACTACCAGCCCTAAGACAACCCCTTCCTACCTAAGATGATTTGCCCGACTTGATCCAACTGCGACTGCTCCTAGCTTATCCCATATTTGCTCCTGATCTACTCCAAACCAACTTTTACATGCTTGGAGCTACTCTTAAACCTTTTTGAAGTTAGGAAAATCCGTCCCGTTTCACCGTTTCCCTAGCTTATCCCACGTTATACTCCTGTTATCACCTGACTTGGGAATGCCTTTTCCTTCCTAGAACGAGTTTCCAATTTCCGTTTCCAATTCAACCCAACATTACAGACTGTTCTTCGCATCGTCTACCTAAGAAAGTAACACACATACAGCTCCATGAGTAACTCTTCTCATGAGCTCTCTCAACTTGATCCAACCTTGATTCAACATGAAACTGCACTAAGCCTGAACAGAGCAACAGAGCAACCCAATCAGTAACTAACCACACAACGACACCGGAAAAAAAACCAGCAAAGAAACCACCTAAGAACAAACGCAACATACAACACACGCACGTACACATACAAAACACAACAGACAACACACACAAAACACACAAAACACAACGATGCAAACCACCAAAACAGAAAGGTAATTGCACTGACACTGTAACCTGTGTTATTGATTTGCATGAATGTGTGTTGATTCAGTCTGTTAACATGCTTTCTACGCTTGCTCCAGTAGGTTACTCCGAAATACTCCTTATGTGCTCTGAAATTGCTTCTGTCCTGCCATCTCTCACAACTTATCAATCAGCCAAGGTATGTTTTGTTGTCTAGTCTGCTTCAGTCTGTTCATTGCTGCGCATGCAACTCTGAACGTGCTCCATACATACTTTTTAATTGCTCCGTATGTGCTCCTTGTGTACTCAAAGAGTATTACTCCTGCGTGCTCTTGTGTGCTCCGTATGTACTCCGAGAGTGCTCCTACGTGCTCTTCGGTTGATCATGTGTGCCCCTAGCGTGCTCCGGGATTGTTCATGCGAGCTCCGTATGTACTCTTTGTTCTCCGAATGTACTCCGATAGTGCTCCTACGTGCTCTTCTGTTGCTCATGTCTGCTCCGTATGTACTCCGAGAGTGCTCCTACGTGCTCTTCAGTTGCTGATGTGTGCTTCTTGCTTGCTCGGAAATTGCTCATATGTGCGGCTTTATTACTCCTATGTGCTCCTTGTCACTTTGAGTCACTTGTAATTGCTGCAAATTGGATTCGCGTATCTAATTCATATAAAGAATTCGTGTAATTGTGATAGTATGCGATAAACTGATACAAACAGAAGAAGCAAAATGCACACGTGTAGTTATTGCGGTGGAGAGTTCAGCAGAGAGTTTAACTTGACGCGCCATATACGAAACATTCATGATGCAACGACTGAAGACATGGAATCAGATGGAAATAGTGATCAGGAAAGTACCGGCTCCAGCACCAGCAACGAAGAATCAATTGGATCATTCTGGGAAGACCTCGTTGCGAAAGCTGAGCAAAAGCTTGCACCACGAGCTCGCAGGTTACTGACTGAGTACCATCAAGATGGACTCAGTGTTGATCAAGCAAAGGTTGAAGCTTATAACGAAGTCAGACCTGAAATCAGATCGGAACTGAACAAGATGTTGTACGACGAAATAGTTCATTGCAGTGATTTCATGAAAGATCCAATCATTGAACAAATCGTGGACAAGCAGGCAGTATACGAAAAACGACTTTCCACTGCCAAAGCTCTCAAGCGTGCGATAGAAAAGAATGAAGTCATCAATAAGCACATATTGCCGGAGAAATTAGAGCCATGGCACCCGTGAGGTACCGGATGATTCGGAAATTGGAACAAACCTGGATCTCCTCAAACCTCTTCGGAGGTTCCGCCTGAAGCCACTACATGGCGAATGGCAGTTTTTTCTTATTGCATGCATACTAATAGGCGCACAAATAAACAGATGCCTTAGTGCAATTACCCTCCGGTTTTGGTGGTTTCCATCGTTGTGTGTGTGTGTGTGTGTGTGTGTGTGTGTGTGTGTGTGTGTGTGTGTGTGTGTGTGTGTGTGTGTGTGTTGTATGTTGTGTGTTTGTTGTATGTGTTTGTTCTTAGGTGGTTTCCTGCTGGTTTTTCCGGTGTCGTTGTGTGGTTAGTTACTGATTGGGTTGCTCTGTTGCTCTGTTCAGGCTTAGTGCAGTTTCAAGTTGAATCAAGACTGAATCAAGTTGAGAGAGCTCATTAGGCAGGAGCAGTTACTCATAGAGCTCTATGTGGGTTACTTCCTCAGGTAGACGATGCTAAGATCTCAAATGTTGGATTGAATGAAATTGGTAACAGGAAGGAAGAGGCACTCCCAGCATAGATGATAACTGTACTAGTTAGAGTAGCTTGGAATGAGCTAGGGAAAAGGCGAAACAGGACGGATTCTCGTAAGTTCAAGAAGGTTTAGCTCCAAGCACGTAAGAGTTGGTTTGGAGTAGATCAGGAGCAAATATGGGATAAGCTAGGAGCAGTCGCAGTTGGATCAAGTCGGGCAAATCATCTTAGGTAGGAAGGGGTTGTCTTAGGGCTGGTAGTCTATCTCGGGTTACTCTATCATGACTCTTAAGTGTTAGGTTGAATGAAGTTGGGCGTACTCTTTGGAAAGGAAGAGGCACAATTCAGATTAAGCCTAACTGGAGTGGTCAGAATAACATGGAATAAGCTAGGAATAAGTTGAAGAGGGACGGATCTGCACAACTGCAAAACGGTATAGGAGTAGCTCGTAAAAGTTTAGGATCAGGAGCAAATATGGGGTGAGCTAGAAGCAGGAAAGAATACTCTGGAACCATTATACAGTAAACAAGTGAACAAACCAACAAATGCCAACAAATAACAACATCAACAACGACAGAACAAAACCAACGACGAAGACCAGCGAAAACTAAGCTGGAGACAATTTAAGAGCAGGTAAAAGATGGAAGAGCAGACTTGGTGCACGTGAAGAGCAGACTAGGAGCACCTGAAAAGCAGACTAGGAGCACTTGGAGAGCAGACTAGGAGCAAGAACTGAGCTTGGTACGAGCGGGTAAGAGCAGATGCGGAGCACTTAAGAAGTAAGCCAAGAGCTACTCTCTGAACTCGAGGGCAAGCAATAGTTCGGTGGTGCCCATAGTTTGGTCTTCGGTTGTTTTATAGTTGTTGGTTGTCTCGTTTTCTGCTGGTTTATTTGGTTGGATTGTTCTGAGTTGTTGTTTGTTGTCTTGTTTTTTGTTGGTTTGCCTGGTTGGATTGTTCTGAGTTGTTGTTCGTTAGGATGAATTCTGTTGATTCGTCCACTGTATGCTTGGAGCTAAAAAGCCAACTGTCTTGTTTTCTGTGTTTTGTTCGCTTAGTTCTGGGTTGTTGTTCGTTTTCTGCTGGCTTATCTGGTTTGTTTGTTCTGACTTAGCGTTCGTTAGGTTGTCGGTTCGTTCACTGTTGGCTGGTTTAAGCTGCTGGCTTTAATCCTAAAGCACCAGGGAGATAAAACGCGAACTCGGAGAATGTTGGCGTAACTCGGAGCAAGTTAAGAGCTCCCTCTTACCTCAAAACCTTTCACCTCAAAACGTCTGACTCTACCCAAAGAACATAACAACAACTGACGAGAAGCAACAACTACAACAATACAAGCAACCACAGAGAGCGAAACAGAAAACCAGCGAAAACCAAATGGCCAATGTCTGGCCTGAGTTATACCTTAGCCCGCAAACGGTGCTGGCCATTCACCATGACTCAATGGAATCAACAAACCTCAAACTCTAATTCTACCAGGAGCGCATCAGGGAGATCAAAAGTAAACTCGAAAAATGTCGGAGTAACTCGGAGCAAGTAAAGAGCTATTAGTTTTAGGAAACGCAGGTGTTTGAAATAACGGTTAGGCTGAGCAGGGTTTTTACATGCCCCAGTTAGTATTGCACAATCAACTTTCAGTTTAATAGTTTGTACACTTTTCGAAAGTAGTATGTTCCGTTATGGCTACTGCTGGTTTTGTCACATTGACTTCTGATGATATTCCTGATATGGGCGAGATCATTATGGAAATTACATTGGCTATCCTTTTTCCGTGTTGAAATATTGCTGTTCTGACTGTTCACTGTTGGCTGATTTAAGCTGTTGGCTTGTCCATTGTATGCGGATTTAAGTTGATCTCTTGTTGGCTCTAAAACCAGGCAGTAAATAATAAGAAAACTGGGAGAATGGTGGCGTAACTCGGAGCTAATGAAGAGCTCTCGGAGCAGATTAAGCCATTCTGTGAGCTAGTAAATACTTGACTCCGAGCTAATTTCGGAGCTGATCTGGAGCGTAGTCCGATGAAGGATGCATGTAAGTCAAACTCTGACTTGAGAGAACCAAATACCAGATGACAAGTAACAACTACAACACCACCAACAGAACGAAACCAACGACGAAAAGCGAAAGGCCAATTTCTAGCCTAAGTTAGACTTAGAACACAATTCAATCTTAGAAGCAGATAAACAAACTACCTAAGTGTTTGATGTTCCTTCCTGTTTAGTTGGTTGATAGTGCGTGTTAAATAAGACACGCACGCGCACCAAAACGATCATTAAACTCAGAAAAAAACAGTTAAAGTGTAGAGGCAGGTGCTAACACAGCAGGGTCCCAAGCGTTAAATTTTAACATAGACAGGTGTAAGCTAAGCAGGACGCCACAATGTTACTTTTTGTAGCGTCTTGTTCGTTAAACGTTTAGCAACTTGAATAGTAATTCAAATTCTGAAGTGTTATTGTTGTACAGTGATCTCATCGCATACCATTTTGTTGTACATCGTTATCATTGTACAGTTTTGTTGCTGTATACTGTTACACTATTTTGCTGCATATTGTTGCTGTTGTTATACAGTGTTGATGTCAGCTAAAGACAGCCATTTGTTTGGACGGTTCTTTGTAGTAGAATGATAGTCTTGCAAGTTTATGATTTTTGAGTGGCTTGTGAGCAGTCGCTTCACAGTATACTGTAGTGGTAGCCACAAGAATGTTATACTAGTAGTAGCCACAATACTGCTAAAACGGTGTTTGACTGCTGGTTATAGTTTACATGGGAGCTAAAATCTAAGGTCACGTTCAAATTCCACAACCCAGAAAACCATTAAGGATCGCGCAGAGGTTATCTAGGACACAAAAACTAATAGCATTCTCGAATTCCACCACCTTGAAAACCCTTGTATAAAGTTTTCCCATTGAAAATAGATGAGTTTGAAATTTAAGCTAAGGTAAGCTGTGGTTCCGGTCATGGGTCACTTGCAGCAAGGAGCTTAGGCTGCAGAGGAAAACTAAGCTCATATTTGAATTCTACATGCCTGAAAACCCTATACACAAATTTTTCCCACTTAAAATAGAGAATTTTCAAATTTAAGCTTGGGTCAGCCATGGTTCCGGTCTCCCAGAAGCTACAGCTGAGCCTCCCGGCCTCTTTACACCACCACCCCCTCCAGAGCCTCCCGGCCTCTTTACACCACCACCCCCGCCAGAGCCTCCCGGCCTCTTTACACCACCACCCCCGCCAGAGCCTCCCGGCATCCCGGCCTCCCGGCCTCTTTACACCACCACCCCCGCCAGGAACTACATCTCGTGCTGGCCTATTACTACTGTCGCCAAATAACAATATGTGCCCAAAAGGAATCACCACCTTAAGGTGCTGGTATCGTTTTGTGTAAATTCTACCCTACAAGCTTCAATTCTTCATGAAGGTGGATGAAACTTTCCAAATACATTATTTTCGTGCTCTTTAACATTCTGGCACCAGTCCCGGATTTTTAGATGTAAAGATAAGAAAGTTTTTGTTTTTGCCCTTATTCTCAAAGTACATGGTCTCTACGCCGGATTGGTTGTTATGGCTGAAAAGAGGGCGCCAAAATGGACATTTTTGCTTTTAGAACTTTTGAGCTACCTCGAATGGTCAAGGCAGTACAAGCCAAAAACCATTTTTGGGGTCAAAAAATGGACATTTTTGAAGAAATCAGTTTTTCAAAATTACTGCCAAATCTTACAGACAATTTCGTCTTATTTATACTCAATCGATACACCGTCCAATTGCGCATTTTATCAATACCTATTCGCTGGAGTTCGTTGCTTTAAGCTAGAGAATTCGCCGAAAAACATTTTAGCAAAATTGCGATTATTTTGTTTTAAACATTGATTTCTCAAAAACTACCCAATGGATTCGCGTGATTTTTGGCTAAGTGAAAACTCGCCCTATTGCGGAGGGACGTGTTTCTTGGTTTGAGCTAAAACATCTCCAGTTGTGAGAAAACTGAATAGAAAGTTGTGAAACTTCGGGTCATCGCGCATTTGCCGGATTTTCTGGAGTACTGAGACTTGTTGAGCCAAATCCAAAAAAATGTCCCTCGGCCCACATGCCCTTCATATCATGGCACGGGAAGAAATTTTGGCCGATTCTACAGTTTTGAGAAATCGATGTTCAAAAATTGCTGTCCATATTCACTCTGTCAGATGTCAGCATGTCGGAAATTTTTTGCTATTTTCTTGCCAATTTTGCTAGTTTCGTAAGCTCATATTAATGTATGGATTATAAGCTTTAAAACCATGTATAAAGCTCTTTCCAACTCCCACAATTGCGAAAGTTATAGCGTTTCGAAAAATCACCACAAAAGCACTGCACAAAAGGATACCAGCACCTTAAGGTGGTGATTCCTTTTGGGCACATTTTGTTGGTAGACGGCGTAAATCAAGATGAAACTTGATGAAACTTTCCAAAATAAGTTCATTTGGTGTTCTAACACGCTCCGCGCAATCTCGGTTCAAAATGTCGAGATTTCAGTTCAGGACGATTTTTGCTAGTTTCTGACAGTTGAGTAGCAGCTGCACAGTTATGATTATACTCATTTGAAAGATCTCGTTGCGTTCTACATTTTTGCTTTTGGAAGCAACTTTCTAGCTCTTCTCTATTGTGAGATATAGCCGAGTTTCTTATTTTGGCGTTGAAAACTTGTCATTTTTGTTGTAATCAAATAATCCACGATTTCTTGAGCTACACAAGCCGTAAAATTAAACTAAGGGTGCCGATTTAAAGGTCTCGTCGAGGCCGATTATCCTAGGCATGATAATCTTCCAACCCACGTCAGCTGCTATCACAAAAAATGTAGTTTTTACAAAAACATGACCAAATTTTTCCAGCGATTGTGGGGCATTTACTATGCAAGCTATAGGGTTGCCAGTTAGTGGACGTGTTTTACACAAAAATAACCAGGGACCCTTTTTTAGTTGCCACAATTGCTGCTTTCTAGCTAAAGTGGTCGCTTGCCAAAGTCGGGAAAAGTAGGCAAAATCCAGGTTGCGCAAACATTTTAGCTAATTACTTCATAATTAAGAGTGATTTCATGAAAATTAAAAAGGGTCCCCAGCTATTTGATAGTGGAATCGAATGATGTAGCCGATGCCTTTCGAAAAAATTTACTTTAGTCTGCAAAAAATCTGGAAAATTAAAGTACTTCAAAAATGCGGTAAAATAGTTTCTGAAAAGTGAAGTTAGTTTCATTGCATTCATTAAAAAGAGCAAATGTTAAGCTACATTTTAATATAAAAATGGCTTCTTAACTCCAAGTATTGAAGGAGTAATTAGGGTTCAAAGTTGATGTCTCCAAAAGTAATGACCACCTTAAGCTGTCTGTTCGAAGTCCACCTTAATACCCTATCAAGATCTTCTTGAATCTGGTCACGGCTTAAAGTGGGGTCAGAGAAAGAAAGAAAAAGCTTTGCATCATCGGCGCAAAGTCTTATATTAAGATGCTTCAGTACAGACTGAATATCGTTAATGTAGGCTAAAAACAACAAAGGCCCCAGGATGCTACCTTGGGGAACTCCAGAAGAAACAGGTTTTACACTAGATTTAGTTAATCTCTACAAACTGAGTTCTGCCAGACAGATAGGCAGCAAACCAGGCTAAAAGCTTACCCTGTATTCTTAATGATCTAAGACATTGTATGAGCTTTGTATGTGGTACAGTATCAGAGGTTTTTGCATTATCAAGAAAGGTCGTCTATATTTAAGCCAGCGTCCAAAGACTTAGTCCAGATGTTATGCGTCTCTAAAAGTTGCATAAAACAGTTGATCTACCTTTTCGAAAGCCAAATTGAAGCGGAGTAATTTTTTATGCAGTTCCAAAAAATCGGACGTGCCTTCAGCAACAACCCCTGCCATTGCTTTCCCACATGAACATAAAAATAAACTAATTGGCCTGTAATTTTCAAAAATGTATTTTGGACCCTTTTTGTGAATAGGCACAATTTTCGCAATTTTCCACTCCTTAGGAATTGCTCCAGAATTTAGAGACTTACTGAAAATTTGCGACAAAGGGGATGCAAGACAATCGGCAAGTTTGTTCAATAACAGTTGAGGGATTCCGTCGGGAACAAAACTAGATTTTAGAGGCATAGACATCAGATGCTTTTTCACTGATTCAGGAGTAATAACTATGTCAAACTTGAAAGAAGTAGGAACAGGTAAATTTTCTATTTTAAGATTATCACTTTAATAAAAATAGATGAAAAAACCATTAAAATAATTAACCTTGTCTGTTTCTTCAAAACTTGGACTACCATTTTTAATCATTAATGGCATGTCAGGTCTACCACGTAAACAGGATCGAACAAAGTTCCAAAATTTCTTATCATTTGGCTTTTTTAATACTCTAAGTTCACGGGCATGCATATCTTTTCTTTTAGATAGCCTTGCCACTTTTGCCGCTTTCAACCAAGCATACTTGTTTGATTCGGTAGGATTACGTCTAAATCTTGTATGCAATAACTTCTGTTTTTCATGCAGCTTAGTTGTAGATACAGACCAGAAATGTGAATAAGTAACCGAGCTACATAAAGGAACATAGAGGTCAAGGTCATAGGTGCATTGCCGACGTTTTACACGAAAATTTTCCCACATTTCATCAATAGATAAGTGTTCAACACAGTAAAAGATTCCAATTGATATCTTGTAAGAAAAGCTTCATACCATTCCAATTTGCTTTATCAAAATTATAAGACTTTTTGTAAACTTCGATTTGTTTACCAGACAACTGAAAAGGACCTAGTATGCCGGTGACTTGTACTGATCCGAAGTTACAACAGAGGTTGAACAATGGATATTTGAAATTAAGTTAGTATCATTTGTAAATACTAAGTCAAGAGTGTGGCCGCGATTATGAGTTGGAGGAGTTGGAGGACTAAATCTAATTGCGACATACAGCTACAAAATTCATATTCAACACCATTTAAACACGTGGTATTAAGCCAATCAATCTGGGGATAATTAAAATCACTACAAACTAATTTTAACATGTCATTGTCCAAGTATTCATATAATTTAGCAATCAGAGCTGGAGTTGCAAATAATTTGTTTGACGAAGGAGTTTTATAAACAAGTGCAACTATAAAAACAGTTAACTTCTCAATGTAAATGTCACAAAAAAATTGCTTCAAAGTATTCGTTACTAACCAGTTCAACAACATTGTACTTATATAACAGACGCTAATCCTAGTAGCCTATGAGCCAGACACTTGGTGCAACTTTACTTCAAGGCAACACAATCCAAGACTGGCGCAAACATTAAACTTCACTTTTACATCAACTTAAATCTAAAGTCTAACTCTATTCTTGGAGCGATGCTTTGGCTACGGAACTCTTAGAGAGAAGGAACAAGCCAAAACAATACAAAAACACAAGAACAACAAATGTAAATGTCAGTCCTACCGTAATCCCTTTTAGCTAAATCTGTAACTATTTATTATTATTAGTTAAACCTAATTTTGATATTTTAAATCTATACCTATGGTTACATCTTGGGGGTTTATGAAGAGGAACGTCCTCGTTCCACAAATCTATACCTATGAATCATATACCCGTTCCAGTAGTATTTCAAAATGCAGCTAGACTTTTAAACTCCCACCCCCAATTACAACGACAAAACCATTACAACAACAAAGTAACCCTAACATAAATTCACAGACTCTCTTGGTGCTAGAAGTCACTGTTTACTGTGGTGGTGATGGCAGGTGCATGTTTCCTTGTGCATCAGGGGATAGATAATCGCCGCTCAATGATAACCACAGTTCTCCTGACGGGAGGCGAATAGCGGGAATTGCCAATAGTGCCGATCCCGGAGGCAGAGCCACCGGTGATTGGAATCTCATAGCCATGGATGAAGCCATTGCCACGGACAATTGAACGGGATGCACTGGCTGTGGCGGCCGTTGTGGTGGCTGGAGCCCAACGGGTCGAAACCCCGGAGGTGGAGGGCAATATGCTCTTGGTGCGGGAATAGAAGGCGTGACTAGGGTAGCGGGATTCTCAGCAACCCCTGCGATCGCGACCCCTGATGGTGGAGGACTTGTAGTGGCAACTTCTCCCACCGTGGTAGGTACGGAAACCTCCAGATTTAGAGACGCAGAAATAATCTGATCTGGTTCGTCCTGATGAGGAGTGCCAGATCTTGGCGCCGACGCTTCCGGTTCAGTTGGTTGAGCCGACTGCGGTAACGGATCGATGGTGTTGGATTCGACCACGGCTTCCGGTTTGGACTGCTGATCCATCGGTTCTGGCGTATCGTCCTCGACCACCAAGACCCGACGCTGGGACCTTTCCATGCCTTCCTCGTTTTGTCCACCCGTGGCACCCCCAACACCCGAATCCTCTTCGACAATTTCATCCACGGGCAGTAGCATGAGCGGCAGCGGAGTTGTATCTTCTTGCTTATAGGGCATGACGGACACAAACCGCTTACAGCTCGCCAATTCGGGAATGAACAAACACCACAGGTCGAATAAAGTTAGAGTTCCTCGGACGTGCAGGTGAAGGCGGTCTGGATCAAACAAGGTCCAGCGTATACCACCACCCTGAGACGCATGAAAAGGATTCTGAGACGGGATTAACTCCCCGGCATTAAAATGTGATAGCCGGTATCCAAAATTTTGGTGCGTAGATAGTCCTGAAATTCCTGAGCTGTCGTCGCTAAGGTTTTGGCCTGAGGTAAAGGCAGTGAAAAATAAACCCGGTTGCTGGCATTAGGCTGCGCTCCGAGAACCTCTTGGAGCTTAGCAAAGGCCGCATCCAGCTATTGGCGCGTATCATTTAGGAGATGGTTAACCCCAACATGTACGATAACGAAACCATACTGACTCAACTGATAGGTGCGCAACATATCGGCTGCGCCATCAAAGTGCAGACCAGGGGAGGCAATGACAGTACCTCCCTCAACCCCCGACAGATAGCGAACAAGGGAGTCGCCAACTGCGAGGACCGCACGTTCCTGCTGCAGAACCAGCTTAAAGGTCAAAACCCAAGAGTCCAATTCCAAATCTGCCCGTTCGCCTAAATCTTGAAGCAATCGTCGCTGAACGTTGGGCAAGAGCACTGAACCGTGCCGGTTTTTCCCCGGCCATTCTTCGTAGGGAACCCGCAGAGTTCCGTTCTCGTCCAACCCAGTGGCATAGAGCATATCCTTATATTCTGAATATGCCCATATGCGGCTGGTATTGTCAGTGAAAGCCTTGGCCACCTCTACATGTCGCAACGCACGACGGAGGTGGATGGCTTCCATGATTGAATCCCGCATGAAAATCCAGGAGGCTATCGCTGGCTCCGTACGATCCTTAATCTTGTAGATGTAACTGAAAATTGATCGGGCTTTTCGCAATAGTAGGGATCCAACAACTCCGTCGCCAGACCAGGTTCTTTGGCTTGCACCAATCTGATATACTCGTAAGCCTGTCGGACTGAAGTGAAGTTGAAGCCACCGATTTGGAAGTGGAATTTGGCATTGAAGGGACTCAGCCTATGAGATGGATGTGAGAAGAGCTCAACTGGCTGACGAATCGGCTGAAGTGGAGCGGAGGAGTTATCATTCCGATGAGTTTGTTTTCTTGTAGCAGTCTTATTCCGATCTTGGGGTTGGCCAGACTGCTTGAATCTGGATTCTTGGCGTCGGCTATGGTCGGAACTTCCAGTTTCTCCCGACTCCAAGGAGCGCTGAGACGAACGACTGGACACACTACGGGACATCTGAAAATAAAACAAAAACATCAATAAAAACAGAAACAGCAGCCATAAAAACAGCAAGCTGCCTGAGTCTAGGAACTTGTACTTTTCTAGTCATAAATCTAATCGCTGACGAGCTTTTGGATTTTCTCGCAAGCTGTATCTAGAGCTGTCGACGGACCTAGATTTTGGTGGCGGACGATAAATTTCTGGATTTTCCTGCGTTTTTGGAACCGTGGGGCTTGGTTTCGGATCAAACGTTTGACCATCTTGTGAAGAAATAGGCGTAGCCTCCGTCAAGTTAGGCACATGAAGTGAAAAACACGGCTTTATATTTTTTACGTGCACCCAAAATTTTGGTTTTAGAGGGTTGTCAATCGAAAGAAGCTCAGCATTTGGCAATTTCAATGACGTAATTCTATAGGGACCACGCCAAAAATGTGCAAGTTTGGGAGTAAACATTTTACCCGTCTTGTCTCCTTTCTGTCTATTAATTGAAGGTGTAGTGGGGTTGAACCAGTAAACTCGATCCCCACAACTGTACTTGGGTAAATTTACCTTTTTATCATGTTGCAACTTTTGGTGCTTCTGAGCATTTTGAATTTCTTTGAGCGTATATGACCAAACATCTTTAAGTTTTACAGAAAGCACTCTTTTGTAATCATCAGTTTCAGCAAACGCAGTCTGTTGTTGCAAAAGTACCGTATCAATTGGCAAATTTGGGTCTCTAAGATAAAGCAGGTAAAAAGGACTCTCTTTTGTCGACTCATGAGTAGCAGATCTATAAGCGAAAGCGCAATAGGGAATCCATTCATCCCAATCTTGCTGAAATTTATTCACATACATTGAGAGCATATTCATTAAAGTACGGTTATGTCGTTCTACCAATCCGTTTGTACTTGGTGTGTAGGGACTTGTGTTCAATTTCTTTATTTGCATAAGTTCGCAGACTGCCTTTATCAAGTCAGATAAAAAGTATTGAGCTCGATCAGATAAAAGTTCGCGAGGACAGCCGTGACGAGTAATAATTTCCTCTACAAAAATTTTTGCAATGGTCTTGGAGGTGCAGACAGGAATAGCGAAAATTTCGGGCCATTTCGTGAAAGCACACATGAACACAATAATGTGTTTATTTCCATTTAAAGTTGTAGGTAAGGGACCAAGAGTATCCACGGAAAGTCTTTCAAACGGTGCATTAACTTTCAGAGGTTTTAATGGAGCCCTAAACGCTTGGGGTGGGTCTTTTCTTGTAGCACACTTAACGCACTGTTTACAATAATTTTTAACATCATGTCTCAATCCGGGCCAATGATATCGGGACTTAATTTTTTGATATGTTTTTGCAAATCCCATATGTCCCGAAAATGGTGAGTCATGGCAAGCATCCAAAATTTTTAATTTCATGTCCTCCGGTATCGCTAATAGCTTTCTTTGCCTGGATCCTTCAGAAACTCTAAACAAACAGTTATTTTCAAATACATACCTTTTAGCTTGTTCTTGGAGTTTTAAAACTTCGCGTCGTTCCTCAGGACTGATCCCGTCTTTAAAATAGTCAATTAATAACTTTAATGACGGATCGCGCAATTGTTGATCTAAAACAGAAACGGTGTTGTCAGTTTCACAAGCACTAACATCGTAACTGCGGGACAGAGCATCGGCTACTACATTTTGAGGTCCCGGCCTATACTGGATAGTCATTTGATTTACATATTCCTGTATAAGCAGACTCCATCGAGCGAGCCTGCCTGCAGGATTTTGGATCTTGAGCAGCCATCTGAGTGGTTCACAATCCGTAATAACGGTAAATTTGCTGTTATACAGATAACACCGAAAGTGCTCAATACTCCATACAATCGCAAGAGCCTCTTGCTCTGTCGCCGGATACGATCTTTCTGTTTGTGTGAGGCTGCGACTAGCGTAAGCTACCGGTTTGCGAATCTTGTCGTACTGTTGACTTAAAACTGCTCCGACTCCTACGCCGCTAGCGTCTGTTTCTAATACAAAAGGGGATGAAAAATCGGGGTAAGATAGAATAGGTGGTTTGATCAACTTATTTTTTAAATTTTGAAATGCTTCTGAGCAATCATCTGTCCATTGAAATTTTCTATCCTTTTTCAAAAGTGACGTTAATGGTGCAGCTATTGAAGCAAAATTTTGTACGAACCTGCGATAGAACCCACATAAACCTAAAAACCGCTTTATACCTTTCGGATTTCTTGGTACAGGGAAATTCTTTACTGCTTCTAACTTTCCCGGATCGGGCAAAATGCCCGAGGCTGAAACAAGGTGTCCCAGAAAAGGCACTTGCTTTAAGCAAAATTTACATTTTTGTGTCTTAACCTTAAGGTTATATGTTCGCAACCGTAGCAGAACTTCTCTCAAATGCAACAAATGGTCATCAAATGATTTTGAGAAACATAGAATGTCATCTAAATATACAATTAAAGTTTTCCATTGCAGACCGGTCATAATTTTTTCCATTAATCGCTCAAAAGTAGCTGGAGCGTTGGATAATCCCATCGGTAAAACCTTAAATTGGTATAGTCCGAGAAAAGTTGTAAAAGCTGTTTTTGGTCTATCTTGGGGCGAAATTTTAATTTGATAGTAACCGCTGACTAAATCGAGCGAAGTAAAAAATTTCGCGCCGTGCAGACTGTCAATAGCATCGTCTAAGCGGGGAAGAGGATAAGTGTCTTTGCGCGTCATCGAATTTAGTTTCCTATAATCTACGCACAAGCGATGAGAACCATCCTTCTTTTTTACAAGGACTATCGGGCTGGCCCATGGAGAATTACTAGGTTCAATGAGATCTTTTTGGAGCATATTTGTTACAAACTTTTCGACCGTTGCCCGTTGCTGAAACGGCAACCGATGCGGACGAAGTTTTGTAGGTGGGTGATTCCCAGTATAAATTTCATGTTCAACGACTTCCGTTTGCCCTAAGTCGAATTCATCCCTCGAAAAAACGTCAGGAAATTCTGACAGAACTGTTCGAAGCTGATCTTTCTGCGACTCAGATAAATTGGAGTTACTCAAATCAATTTTATCAACATGACCATACGAAACATCCAAATTATTGATATTGGGGTCAAAACTACTAGAAATGTTTTCTGGCTCTTCTGCATAGCCAATTAAAATTCCTTTTGGCAACCTAACTGCGGAGCACAGAGGGTTAATAAATCGTGCTCCAATAGAGCCATCTTTAGTAATAAACAAGCCCTTTCCACCCAGAACTCCAAATTCTATTAACTTTGCGTTTTGTGGTTCAAAATAGAGCGGTTTCGATTTACACTGTTGTTGAAAACTCGAAATATTAGCACAGTCAACAAACATTTCAGATCTTGGTGGTATGACTACATCTTTCATTAAATAAACAGGATTAATGGAGCTTCCTGATGTAGCAGAAGTAGATGTTTCGGTTACTGAATTCCGATTTCTAGAGAAACTTTTATCTTGAAACTGTAACTTATCTCCGGCAATTTGTACATTTTTTCTGCAGAAATCAATAACAACTTTACCCCCCAATTTTGCCAATATATCGGTGCCTAACAAACAGTCATGCTTCATTGAGTCCGTTACATGCGCCACGTGATTAATACTTTGACTTCCGATTCGAAAATTAGCTAGTATTAAACCTAGCAAGACCAGGCTGTGACCTGTCACGGCCCGAGCCTGAGTTAAGGGCTTCCTAGAAGTTTTAACAAAATTTACTAAATCTTTGTGCACCAACGTAATAGCCGCGCCTGTATCAAACAAAGCTTTAACTGGCCTATTATTCAAAAGTATATCAATAGCAATAGATTTTGATGCAGCGGATATATTTGATACCAACGAATTTGAAAAGAAGCTTGGGGGCCACTGCGGAGGCGGTGGTGAACTATTTCTGTCAAATTTGCTATCATTGGAGTCTTGCTGCGTGGCTGTATCACAGTCTGTCTCTTCCCTTGCTTCCACTCCATCCTCCAAAGTTTCGTTCCCGCTCTGTGCTAATCGTGATTGCAAACTAGCATCTGGATTGCTCTTGTTGTTTTTAGAAAAGGTTCCTAGCATTTTCGACAAAACATTTGTTTTTGTAAAAAATAGGTACAACAAGAAAAGAAATCCAAACACTATGCCCAAAATTACTATAATGTTGACAAAAGCTTGCAACGGACCCTTCAAAACATTTCCAAGTAAAGATCCTGTTCCGGCACCCAGTCCAATCAGCGCATGCTCAATAGCAATCCCACCGGCTTTAATCACTTCCCCTAGACCAGAGCCTATCCCGTTAATAGTTTGGGCAACGACTCTAGGGTCAACAGACAGTTCAGCCGTGTAATTAATTAACCTCGCTAATCGAGCTTCAATTAATCGAGTCTTTGCAGCATAACTTCGAAAATTTCCTACTGTGCCCTCTATTCCTAAGTAATTATTGTGAAATAGGGCCGGGCTCTTAAAGTCAAAGTCAAAAGTATTTTGGTGCCAAATTAATTCAATAGGAACTTTGCTGACGTGAATGCTCCCTTTCGTTGTCCTGTAACCCGAGGAGTCTTTGAAAATGCCCTCAAGGTGATGACTACAGGGAACAACAGTTGACTGAGAAACTAAATCTTTGCTGCCAGGCGCAATGAAATATAAAGTGGTATTAATTTTCACAGGGACACATTCATAGCACTCGTTTTCAAATCTGTAATTCCAGTAAATTTCTGTGGCCTGCACACTTTGACAAGGCCATACAACAAGAACTTCACCGGCAAAAGCTGCATGCAAATTAGTTCGATTAAGCAGGATCCGTGCGCCTAAGGTGGGATCTATTCGCAAAATTTGCAAAGTTGTGTGTAATTGTTTTGATGCTAACTGACACAGAGACATCCAGATTTGTCTAAAATTTTCTGTTTCCCACTCTGACATTCTACGCAGTAGAAAATTTAATTTAGAATTGATCGGATCCGCTGCTTGAATTACCGAGTTATTGTGATACTTACTATTATACAGATGACTATAATTAAAGTTTGTGCTAGTTCTATTTACGACCGAAATTACAACTCCTTGGTCCGTTAAAAATGAATTTTGCGGCAGACACGTCATATTTAAAACAGTTTGAAAAGAAAAAGCACTCTGAATACTCTTGATAACAACACTGTCACCCGCAAGCTCAGCAGAAAAACTGCCTTTGAACTCAAAAGGGCATAATCTTGACTGCAAAAATCTAAAATCCCATACTAACAGACTTTCACTTCCTATACACCAGCCTTTTGAAGCAATACATCCGCCGGTTGGCGTCAGGTCACTTACTATCTTGGTGCCATCTAAAGTAGCAACTTCACCAATTTCTAACACAAACGTTTGGAGCATTTGGCAATAGTCAAAACAACACCACTTATACCGAACTTCAAGCTTTTCCTTTGACGTAAAAACGTATTCAGAAAGTTTAGTCAGGTTAGCCCTACGATAAGTTTTGAAGTTAAATGCAAGTCTACACTCTGAAAGTAAAACAGGCTGAGAGCTAGTGAAATCGCCAGTTATGCCTTTGCTACCAAAAAATCCAGTATTAGTGCAAATCGTTCTGGTGCGTAGGTAGCACGTATATGCAGTTGTCTTAGCAGGTGAAACTCTAGGCACAAACAATTTAACTGATGCCTGGGTGATTTCAGTCACGTGGGGCAACTTACAAACTACTTCTTTAGGGACTTCCAAAGCAAAACCGCCACAAGACTGGCCACACAAATTGAAAAATTCTGCAGCCACAGGTACATTAGCTAAGACAAAAATAATAATTGCCACGAAAAACCAGTGGTTGCTTAAGGGGGCGCTTCCATTACCGGGACCGGCTCTCCTGCATTCAATTCTCAACCAATCTCTTTCAAATTTTCAGCAACGATAGTTGGTGTTAAGTACTAGTAATTTGCTGAGTTTAAAAAATTTATTGCTTGGCTTGCAACTTACACAAGAGGGATAATTTTAAATTTTCAAAATGGTGTCACTCATTAACGGCTAAATAAAAGTAGCTCAAATTTTGCACAAATCTATAAACGGACCTAATGCAGGGGCACTTTTTAAATTTTTTTGATTTGTGCAATTTTGAGTATTTTATAAATGTTCAAAAACTTTAGAAGTCGATATCTCACGGAATTTAACGTTTAAACAAAAAATGAAAAAAGTGCCCCTGCGTACCTCTTTAATAAACGTACATGCAAAATTTGAGCAACTTTGGTCGAAGCATTTATGAGAAAGTTAAATTGGAAAATTTCGCACTAATTGCTTTTGTTTTGCACATATATTATGATTTTAATAAGTTGCATAGTGCATTTTATAAAATAATAAACAAATCCAACACAAAAGCATCATGAAATATCCTTTAGAATTCATTTTCGAACTGTTAGTTTTTACTTTGCTAAACTAAATGAGAATGGTCAACGTAAATTTGCCAATTATTCAACCGCCTGTAACTTTTGATAGAAACCACGTGCAGAAGTGATATGCACATCGTTGTAAAGCTCTTTTTATGCTCTTTCATATAGTGCATTCGAATTAATCGTTTGGGGCTTTAATAAAATTTCGATTTTTTAAGCCATAATGGTAGCTAGCCAAACAGATGGTCTCAGTTACTGAAATTTTGTCAAAACATGCCCCGCCAACCAAAGTAACTTCAGTTGAGATTTCTTTAAAATTGAGCAATCGGTCCAAATTTTACATCAATAATCCCGATAATGGAAGCGCCCCCTTAAGCTAGATTTTTGGCAACCCTTAGCATTCAACTTGCTCTCTTTGGTGCTGCAACTGAAGCTTTGATGCATACTCTGAGAAACGGACTTACGATTGTTCCGGTGTGACCACTTTTTCCGTGAAAGACTGCTGTCAACAACTGCTTTAGGCTGATCAGCACTTTGGTCTTCCAGCCAAGGCAACAAATCTGAAAAAGGCGTATCATCAGCATTATTTTCAGTTTGAGTGGTATTCAAATTACTTGCGCAGTTATTAAAATTTGTTTCAAACTGATGTGGTAGTTCTACTCAATTAATATATTGCTGTTCCGCATAAACGTAATCCGTCAAGCTCTTTAACTGCTCTTTTACTTGCTCAAGTTCCGTTCTTTCGGCAAACTCCTCGGAGCTGACATTATTCGTGGTAGGGACCTTATCATCAAGAGTTACCCGATTTCGAGCCTTTCTTGGTGGAGTTTTAGATCGACTACGCCAGCTGTTACCTTCGCTCTCTCGTGAGCTTGATCTACGGCGGCAAGACGAACGAATATGACCGACTCGACCACAATTGTCACAAATAGGCTTACCGTCACTGGTCCATCTCGAACCACTTCGCCGATTAAACTGATCTTGGCGGTTGCGATTAAAGTTTCGGGGTTCACGGTAACGTTCAAAATTGTCATAACCCCTGCGATTAAGCCCAGTGCGCATTAAGCCATTGAAACGCCGCTCTAGCTGGTCCAACCTGGCCAGTTCGGAATTTTGGTGCCTTTCTACAGCAGCGATCTCTTTGTCTGCAATTCTTTCACTATACTTTTGTTTTTGATCTAACTTTGTAAGCATTGAGGCAAACATATCACAGAGCGTATCAATCTTGCTATTATCTGGTTGAGCAATAGAATCTTGCTGCGAAGTAGCCAACATAAATTTTAATTGCGCTTCTTCTGTGTGCGCACCAGTCAAGGCTTCATCTAAGCTTTTTGGAGCCTTTTTCAAAACAGATTTTTGAAGTTTTGCTGGAAGGCCTGCTACAAAAGCATCAAGAATTAATTGCTCTTGTGCCGCTGAATCCATGTCAGCGTAAGCTTGCCTACCTAACTTTTTAATTTCCTGTGCGAACTTTGCCAGAGTTTCAGTGTCTTTCTTTTTACGTCCTCGAAGTTCCAGCATACTGAAACGCTTGTGCTCAGGCGGTATGAGCTGTTTCTTCAAAGTTTCTACTAGATTCTCATAATTTGCTTTGGTAACTGGAGTTAGTAAATTATACTTATAGAGAGCAGTATCTCTCAAAAATGTCGGGAGCCGCTGGAGCTTTTTCTCCGTGCTCCAACCGTAGCCTGATGTAACTAGCTCAAACATTTCGTGCCACTCCAAAAAGTTTTCGGAGGGAGACCCATGAAACTTTCCAATTTCTGCCATTGGACCAGCAAATTCCATGTCCGAGGTCAAATTATTCACATCAGCGAGTAAAGTTTTTACACGATTAAATTCATAGCTGACATATTCTGACGTGTCCTTCGCATTTTTCTCTAGAGCTTGAACAGTTCGACTTAAATACCTAATATCTCTTGGAGTACTACCATCATCAGGTTCAGCCATGAAAACAACCAAAAATTCTACTTACTTTAGAAAAGAATCCGTTTCGGCACCAGTTATAACAGATGCGAATCCTAGTAGCCTATGAGCCAGACACTTGGTGCAACTTTACTTCAAGGCAACACAATCCAAGACTGGCGCAAACATTAAACTTCACTTTTACATCAACTTAAATCTAAAGTCTAACTCTATTCTTGGAGCGATGTTTTGGCTACAGAACTCTTAGAGAGAAGGAACAAGCCAAAACAATACAAAAACACAAGAACAACAAATGTAAATGTCAGTCCTACCGTAATCCCTTTTAGCTAAATCTGTAACTATTTATTATTATTAGTTAAACCTAATTTTGATATTTTAAATCTATACCTATGGTTACAGTTGCACTGGATTCCAGCGGATCAGCAAGAGGGGTCAGCACTTGCTTTGTCTCGAACGCTGGTCTGATGATGAATCGTTGGGCTCTTCTAATTGGATCTTCCAAATCCGAATCGAAACTTACTTCAATTGATCCTATTGCGATGAATCCTTGTATGGCAATCGCGCCGTCTGTCAAAGGCAATCGCGCCCTTTTATGTTAGGTTAAAACTCGAGGTATAACACACAAATGGTTTAATGAAAATTGATACAGCTCTAATTATTACAGTTGACAAAAATTAAATGCAAGGTACTACAATTGGTGCGATTCAAGTTACAATTACAAAGAGGTACAGTACAAGGTTACTGTACCAGAGTTGCCGGTTACCGTTTAAGTTTATATTTATTAATATTATCCTAATTTAGGATAATATTACCCAAAGTTTTACGCCTTTTTAGGGACAAGTTTCTACTCTACTTCTCCTTCTTCCTTTCTAAATTGGTCCATACTAACTAACTACACTCTCCAATACACTCTCTCAACTGATACCTATATGGTTTCTCGTGCGCCTATATGCTCGTGCTGTGCAACACTTTATCCGTCCTTACATACGGATTAACAAACTAATAACAAGAAACTACAAAACAGCAAATGTTAATCGAAGTAAACCTGGGGTCGGTCTATGGGTGAGCCCCCGAATGTTGGACACTGCTCTCCCGAAGGTCCGCTGCAACACCTAGACAGGGTTGCTGTTCGGAATTATCTTTTGAGAAGGATAGCGAAATTGGAGAGATTCCTGGTTTGGTCTTACTTATTCCTAATTAATGAAAGTTAACACAAATAATCTGTTCAAAGTTCTAATATCTCTGATCGAGCAACCATTACTCGTTGGTTAGCATTCCAGGCCCAAAATGTGGATTTTGGGCCTATCTTGAACTTTGAGATTTGGCGAAACGACACGAAATGTACAGAGATTGACTACTTTTGGGAGCACTGCGTTCTTGATGAAATTGGATGTTTCTGACTGTTTTCTTGCACAAAACGGACCTTCTGGGCAATTTTAGGTTGACACCAACTGAATCTGACGGACATTTGCATGATCTTCTGAGCAGACAAGATGGCTGAACAATACTTTCGTTTTCGACCTGATTTGGCCTAATTTTGTTGATTTGCCACGGGAAATAGGCTTATTTCCCGTGGTCGACTGAATATCTTGAATATCTTCGAAACGTGGCCTTTTGCGTGAATTTCGGATATTGGAAGATGGTCAATTGTTACTTACTTGCTGTAATTAAACTAACTACTGCTTATCTATCTGTTTATGCTAAATTGTTGAAACTTACGTACTGCTAAACTAAGACTTAATAATAGTTGGTTATTTGACCTAAAAGCTTTCAGTAATTAATTGTTTTCCTGTTTACAATAACTGACTAGCCTAAAATAAGGTTAATTGACTGGTTTAGAGTGAGTTTTTGCATATAATTAGTTTTAATTAGTTTATGCAAAAAATGCAAAACTCACTCATTCACTGTTTCAGCAGCCATTCTACGCAATCCCTACTTACCGACCTACCGAACTGCTTCTAAATCTACCTCCCAACTATCCTAGTGCCCTAACATGGGACATGCCGAACCGCTATTCTATCCGGCGCTGGCAACCCCAGCACCCAGCCGAATGGAAATCGCACGTACAACCACCCTTTCACCCGAGCACATATTTGTGCTCGTGCAAAACTGGTATATAAATTTGAGGGATTTCAATGAACACGAATTTGGATAAAAGTTATATATTCTTGTAGAGCTTGAAAAACTGAACATATTTTGTGCTTACAGCACCAAAAATATTCAGTAATTAAAGAGAAAATTGTAATTAAAGTTTACTTCCACATATGCGTAATTTGTACATACTGTGTATTAGTTCAACGTACACGTGCTGGGTTGTCAAGTTGCTGTCGTATATAAGCTAGCTTGACCTGGTTCTTGTTATAACCCGTGTAGCTCAACTGGATGAGCATCGGACTCTTAATCCGAAGATCCTGAGTTAGATCCTCAGCACGGGTTTATTTCTTTTCCTTTTACTTCGGGTTCATTCTTTTTTGCTTTTAAGACTGGGCATTAAAGCTGACATAATTTAAGTGTTTTAAGTCATCAAACGTGAACTAATGACAAATTTGAACATGATAATCAATATACCTGTCGTAGCTAAGGCTAACTACACCGATCGGACATTTCCCAGTCAATACTAATTTTAAAGTCTGACCAAAAAATGTGTGTACAAAATCTGTAAGGCCTCCAGTGAACTCAATATATGTCGTAACCCCATAAAACCATATATTTTCGGAATCCTTGCAGCGAGACAAACATTTTTATAAAAGTTAAAATTTTTTAAAATTTCCAAAATTTAAAAATATCGGTTTTTCGGGGAATTTTTTCGGACCGTTCAAGCTATTCAGCTCATTTTGTCAAATAAATTTTCCCGTCCGAAGACGCATCGATTGACAGAAGAACGAAAAAAATCGGTTAAGAAATAAGCATTTTATTCCAAAATTTCGTTTTTCCATTTCCTTTGATATTTGCCGCTTTTCGCAACTTTGCCTGGTTATTACTCGCGACTCGCTCAACGGAAAATTTTTTCAATTAGATTTTCAGGACCGCCTAGGCACCCGCTTTCACCTGATACATGTGACATTTCAAATTTTGAAAGTAGAATCTTTTGAAAAATACCACTTTTTGACCAAAAATTTCGGCAAAGCAGATTTAGCAAAAGTGAGTAAAAATAACATAATCATAAAATTCAAGCTGAGCTGAATCCAACGATTTAAAGCTTTTGTTGCTGCGACTTATATTGCACCAGCAATGAATTTTTAAACAATATCCCTTATTTCAGCTGGTTTTGCTAGTTTACACTGCTTCAGTCAAATCACGGCGGCAACATCAAAGACAGCCAAAAACCAGCGGAAATAAGGGATATTATTTAAAAATTCATTGCTGGTGCAATATAAGTCGCAGCAACAAAAGCTTTATATCGTTGGATTCAGCTCAGCATGAATTTTATGATTATGTTATTTTTACTCAGTTTTGCTAAATCTGCTTTGCCGAAATTTTTGGTCAAAAAGTGGTATTTTTCAAAAAATTCGACTTTCAAAATTTGAAATATCACATATATCAGGTGAAAGCGGGTGCCTAGGCGGTCCTGAAAATCTAATTGAAACAAGTTGGCTCCTAAAAGGAGCATTATCTCGCCGTAGAAACGGACATGAATGATATAATAAGTCAGATTTTGTTCAAGGTATTCCAGCCAAATGTTTGCTGCTCAAACGTTTAAATACATGGAGGAATTCTTATGACCAGTCGATACTCGTTTGGCGGTCTTTGAGCAATGAAATTTTACCATTATAATTTATTAATTTATTGAACAAGGGTAGCGTTAATTGTGTTGCAAAAATCGCTTAAACCTGACGTAATTTGCCGTTGTTTGCAAAATTTTGGGAGACTGTGGTCTTCGCCAGTTCGGAACGCTTCCTCCGGTCCGAGTGCTCCCCCACGGTCATCCACGTGTAAGCAAGAGTACATAATACATAAGAGTATGACAGGCGTCATATTCTATGTATTATCAGCTCGCTACATCCTCTGCACGCTATCGGCTTACCCCCACCCCATAAATTAGACCCCCCTTGTCAAAGCGAATTCGAACGCTATGCTTGCACGCTAAAGCTCGAAAACACAACTAGTCAGTTGGTTCAATGTGCGTCTGTTGCGTGTAAACATAGCGGGCGAATTTCTTTGACAATTTATGGGAGAGGGGGTCATCCGATAGTGCGCATCGGATGTAGCGAGCTGATAATACATAGCGTATGACGCTTGTCATACTCTTATGTATTATGTACTCTTGGTGTAAGCAAGAAACATCGATAGTTTAAGGCGTGGTTGTGATTGTTCATGAAACTGTTGTTGCTGTGCAGATAGATGGCTCTTGTCACGAACTGAAATTTTTTCAGATATTTTTGTTTTTGCACCCCTGATCCAAGTAACACTTCTGTATATATTATTCCAATAGTAGATAAAGTTTTGCTGCAGCTTCTCTCTGGCACCACTTGTAGACAACTGTCGTCAAGTCATGAAAGTTAATTTGCATATTATGTAAGATGATCTGTCGCAATTTTCAGTTCAACCAAAGGGGACCTTGTGAAAAGAATAATTCCACGAGTTAATTCCAGAGAAATAAAGCCCCCTCTATTCCAAATTTTGTACGGGTGTAACATTTAACTCTTTAAAATTCGGAAAAAATTCTGAAACGTGAAATGTGTGTCAAAACAACCAAGTAACTGGGGGGCCCCCCATTTACAAAAACGAAATTTGTTAATGGAAACAGTGTTGAGCATAGAACAGAATTTAAGCATTCGTAGCATGTAGTTTATTTTGAGCCAGAAACGATAACAGCTATCTCGCCTTTAGGCGAGATAAAAATTTTCCGTTGAGCGAGTCGCGAGTAATAACCAGGCAAAGTTGCGAAAAGCGGCAAACATCAAAGGAAATGGAAAAACGAAATTTTGTAATAAAATGCTTATTTCTTAACCGATTTTTTTTGTTCTGTCAATCGATGCGTCTTCGGACGGGAAAATTTATTTGACAAAATGAGCTGAATAGCTTGAACGGTCCGAAAAAATTCCCCGAAAAACCGATATTTTTAAATTTTTGAAATTTTAAAAAATTTTAAATTTTATAAAAATGTTTGTCTCGCTGCAAGGATTCCGAAAATATATGGTTTTATGGGGTTACGACGTATATTGAGTTCACTGGAGGCCTTACAGATTTTGTACACACATTTTTTGGTCAGACTGTAGTAACACAACAAAGCTGCAATTATTTTCTTAGCTAAAACTAAATAAACTGCTGATCCGCTAGTCGGACGTCTAATATAAAGTATTTGGCTACGAAGGATTTCGTGCTGTTTTATACATTATTCTGTTATAGTTCTGATTCGGCTATTTCTGGCTTCCACGAATGCGGCCCATCTGTCCCCTAATCGCAGGGCAACCTACACGGATGACCGGAAATCCGACAGATTTGCAGGCCTAATTCGGGGTCCCCGTGACCCTAGGCTATAAACCTATTACCACCGAATATGCTAGCATTTCCGCTCAAATTCTTACAATTTTCACTCCAGAAACAGCATTTTCACAGCAGTTATGCACCAGGTCAATAAATATTACAGAGTTCTAAATATCCACGGTTATGGGCCAAATTGCTACTCAATTTGGCCCCTTTTCCTGCCTAATATCTAAGCATTTTACATTCATTCCTGCAATTCCAAGACCCTTATCGGACAAAGGGAGTTTACATGGTATGCCCTCATTCACACTCGCAATTACACAATTTCCGTCTATAATTCACATTCTCTAAATCGGGGCTGACCTTGGAACCTCACAATCCATTAGGGGTTTACCCAAGGAGCCAATTACGTAAGTTTGGGGATCGCATTTACACGGTCACAATCATACTAGTATTTACACATACGATTACACAAACGTAATGAATCCTAACTATTCCCTAATAAAAACTTAGCTACTTATTGTATGCACATTTTATCCTATTTCTGAAAATAACTGTCTTCCATCTTCGTTTTTGCTGGAAAACTGAACAAGTAATAATTGCTTAGACAATTATTACCACAAAAACAAGATTACACACACATTTTTCGCTAAGGACACCTAATTTCCCCATGAAACAACCTGATAATTAGCATTTAAAAGTGATTCTGGTTTTAGGTCCTATTACTTTTAGGTTAGCCGACCTACAGTTACACAATCAAACAATTACAAACAGTGGTCTTGACTTTGGTAGCGCCTATTTTTTAGCAATTATGGCCGGCAATTCCTAATTGCCGGCTGTGAGGAGAAGTAATCCCTAAATTAGCTCAGATCTAGCATGCGGTCGTAACCAAGGGACCTCCTAACTTGACTCAAGGGAGGGTCCCCACTCAAAATCCCAGTTCATCAACAAAACCCCGAAAAATAGAAAAAAAGGTAAAATTTAGGCATAAAGCCCCTGCTACAAATTGAGGCCAATTAGGCCGTGGCTTGATGGCAATTCGACGGTAAAAATTTAAGGGCCTAAGGCCGAATAAAAGACTAAAAAATAGGCCAAAGCCCTCCTGAAAACTCCAACAATTGCGTTCCTAGTGTGCAAATCTGGCCTAGCATAATGCGCTCATAGGGCCCTCAATGCGTGGTGTCCGCCGTGTAGACTCAGATCATCTCTTCTGACCTGTGTGGGTCAGAAGGGGTTCCTAACTCGCGTCCTAAGTGCACTTTTTGTTCCCGGCCAAATCGCTGGCACAACGGGAAAATGCACTGCAAAGGTGAGGAAAACACGGCCGCTCTTGGCCAAGACTCAGGCGAACACTGATTAGAATTTTGAATCTTCCAGTGAGCTGGCAGGAGTCTGACAGCTCACTGACGTCTTGACCTCTGGGCGGAATTCTTTGATATGAGGGAAAACTTCCAGAAGTTTCTAGAAGCTTCTGGAAGCTCCCTATCTTAAAGCATGTGCCCGACGCGGGCTGGTCAAGCGGCTGATCCGTTGGAGGCGAAATGAGAAAAGGGAATTATAGCCCTCCAACTGACCCTTTTTTGATGAATTTCCCTAGCCGAATTTTTGGAAACTTTGCAGACTTTTTGGTTAACACGTAAAGGTAACCAAAGGGAAATTTCCTGATTAAAGATTAATTTTCAAGAATTAAAAAACTAGATTGTACGAAAGGAAGGCCTCCCGGGGCCTATTATGAGAAACCAAATATTAAGCGCTAGTTTGACCAAAACATTTATTAAATTTAGTTTCATTATTTTTAGGCGCTCCCTTATTTCCAAGCCCCTTTCTTTACTCTTGGGCTTGAACTTTCGGCTGAAAACAAGGGACGGCGCTCATTAATCCTGGCAACAATTGCTATATGTTTCTATGTCTATGTGCAACTCTATGTTTCCAGCAAGCGAGTCAGGAGGGCAATTGTTGCCCAAAAATGTGCATACAAGAATCTACGTAATTTTACGCAAACCAAAAACTAAATATTATTATTCTACGTACCTAACTACCTAAGATAAGCTAAATTTCATTTTATTCTATTTATTTGGGAGGGGGTTGAGCCCCCTCCGAACCTATTTGTACACCTGAGGTGTGTACTAACTCCCTTCTCTGCGAGGCAATTCTTTGTTGGGAGGTTAGCGTAGTGAATGAAAACCTGAATGGGCGTAACAACACGTGACCATTACGTCTTAATGTAAAGGTCAACAGAGGCCAGCTTAGCGGCCCACCTTTGAGAGGGTCAATATTATGAAATAAAAATGTAACTAAGCAAACACTTTTTGGTTCATATCTTCCGCAATAGTGGGAATTAAAAGACCAGGTTTGGATTTTCGGTACCAGTAAAAAATTATTTTTCAGATGAAATCAAGTTACATTTTCCCTTAAAATTTAAAAAATGACTAATTATTACCTAATTACCGCAAAATAGACCTAACTAACACGTATTAACTTCGTCCACTGTTATGTTATGCACCTAGCTAATGAAAAATGACCTTTTATTACACCATCTTCCAATATTTGCACTTATTGGAAGTACGAAACGTTTTTAAACCAAATTTCCCTGCTAAAGTACTACTTCTTTCGCAATATCTTTCTTTAACTTCATTTTCTTCAATCATTTTAACTCATTTTAATTGAATTTCGGTGTACTTCTTGATAATGGGAGGCCTTACTCATGGCCTGGGAAGAGTACCGACTCCTCTGTTACTTAACAGAAGCGATGATTGGGCCTATTACTGACCCGGGCAGGGTAACGACCTCTCCATTATTAGTTGGCAAACCTGATTAATCCTTATTTTAATGCGTTCTACGAATGTTCCACTGATTATTAATTAACTGGATTGAGTCATGTGTTAATTCTAACCTTGTTTTCCTATTAAAATGTGAACCTATGTCCCTATCTTGGGTCCTTAGATGTTCCAAATTAACCAACAACTCTGGTAATAACATGACACATATTTTTACGGAAATTGCCTGGACGTTTCGTCATACTAATTCAAGATCTTACTGGACATTATTCATAACTGAAACATCTGGTGCTTTGACCAGGGATCACGATCCACAATAAACTGATTTTTCCATCATTTTCTGATTTTAATTTGAGTTTTTACATTACATATAGTAAAATATAAAATCCAATAATATTGCATGCTCCAGACTTGAACGGAATAGTTAGGTAAGTAAGGAGGTTAGACAGGTGAGTTAGGTTAGGTAGGTAGAAACTGCAGATTATGTAGGTATGCACGTTTGTTAAGTAGGTAGGTGTCCGGTAATAGGCCGACGCCGGGCCCCAAGCACCGGGGGAAGAATGCAGAGGGGTGGTGATGAGGAGAGACAATGGGGAAGAACGCAAGGGCATCAAAAGGCATGTAGAAAGGCTGGTGGTGTAAAATCCAGGAAGTCTATGTTCAAGGAGTGGGAGAGACAAATTTGGGATTCGGATTGCGGCTCGAAATGGCCCTTCTATACTATTGGCATAGCTATATTTAAAGAGGGTTGATGGTAGGTATAAAGATGCTATAATGCTAAAAACTAAGGATGCCTTGGAAGATTGAAAGTTGGTGTTAGTATCAAACTCAAACATCAATGACCATGAATTTGGCAGTTTGGCACAAACGATACTACCAATATTTATTCCTACGCTGTCATTCATATCAAGGTCATGCATAAACAGCAATGATCTGTTAAGAACTTGTAAGAATTGGAGTACCCAAATTGCATTGCCTCGAGATGTTACAAAAATACTGCTTTTTTCGAGTGATACTGATTTGAGTAAAATTTCGACTAGCCAAACTACCAATTTGGAAGCGGCCTATGTAATAGATTTAATACTTCATATCCTTAAGGTCATGTCGATATTATTTCGCCGAAGGCGAAATACTTGTAATGGGTGTACCCACTTTTGAACTGAAAATTTTCCTTCTCTAATTCCGCTGCCTATGCTCAGCATGTAAATCCAGCTGCTTAGTTTTTTTAGATCAGGGGGTATCTTGGTAGAAATATGCTATTAAGTTAAAGTTTTTTTGGAAAACATGGTTTAGAAATTTGTATTTTCATATTTTGAATAAAATATTAAGAACTTTTAATGTTACATTTGTGCAGGGGACCCAAAAATAAATAGTTCTTAATCTTAAACAGAGTTCAGAGAATGCCCCCTTCGCCTAGAATTCACAACAACGAATGCTTGCTGGATATTATGCAAATGAGGCAGTCCGAATTTCTTGAATCATTTCTTAAATGTCTGCCTGGCGAGTAGTGCTTCTTGTCCTCCTTTAGAAAGAAAAACTTTCTTTGTGATGCCAAAAAGTTAAATAGGTCCTGGCAACTAGACCGAACAACGAAGGACACGAACCTTTTTAATGGCTGTCGACTAGATCTATAAATCGCCGACATGATTTATGTTGAACCAACAATAACAAGTTGGCCCCAAAAGGGGCAATATTCCTACGTAGACCCGTATGAATTTCTCTAAGAGATATTCCAAAAGCGTGCTCGACTTGATACGTTTTCTATTCCTATTTTGTGTAACCACACCAGCAAACAAGACTACTCAATTTGTTGCATTTCCAGCATTCGCTTACTATTCGCATACACGAGCACAGCTCGTCAATTAGCAATTATATATAACGACAGGTGAGGACTAGGTCCCTTTTAATGACAAGTTGATGATATAGCAAATTTGTTTGTTATGAAATTCCCATGATTTGTGTGTTGATATAGTAGTAATTTTTGAGTCTTTCAAAACGGTTTGACTAGTGTCCCCAATACGACAATAAGCCAAAGTGAGCTCACAAGCTATATTGATGTGCCCAACTCATGCAATCATTCAGGTTGCTGACAGTCGATAGCTGCAAGAGTAGTACTAATTCAGCCGCTTTAATGTGCATCTACGTTGCAGTTAGTGCTTTGCGAAAAGCAAAGCCTCCTATTTTTGTGGCAGTCTCTTTGTTTGAATTTTCAAATTCAGTGCAGCAACCTTTCCCATCTGCACCGCTGCGCTGCTTCTAAACAGTGATGGTTCCGAAAATATGCAGCCATGCCGACTGCTGACAGCCAAGAACTGCGAAAAGACAGTCAGTTACGCTCCTTATATAGATTAAAACATAATTTGCATAAATTCGTATGTGATGTACGGCTTATCAAAAAAGACGACTATACTAGCCCTACGTTGAAGATAGGGCTTCTCAAAAGAAAAACTGCACTAATACACACTAAACATGCACAGTTTCCGTTTTATACATTCCGGCTCCAGCCGGAATAAAAATAAATTTAAATTGATTAAATTAAATTAGGTCTGCAAGTGTTTACCACTATAGCCAATGTTTCTCCAAAACTATGCCAGCCTGACTTAAAAAGATCGAAACGGAAAAGAGAAGTCTCCCAATTTTCTTCTTGGCTGCTTGCTACAATAGTTCACACACACACACACCGTCCCTCCAAAGTGTCCTCTGTGCACTTATGGATATTTTGCATCAGTATATATGCGGTTTTCAGAGCCGCGGAATAAACTTTGTCCCGATATTATTTGATTTGACGTAACATAAACATTTAGTTTCATTTCAGCCAAAAATATTGCGATTACTAACCAAAAAATTGATGGTATTTTGGGCCCATGTCAAGATAAAAGTTAGAACCCCCAGAACCCCCGTCAGAAAAAAGGTTCTCAAATTTTTTTCATGCGTTTGTATCCACTACTCAGTGACTATGGCTACGTGACTATGTTGTGGATCTTTTCTATCTGACACTTTCCTTCATCATATGTTGATAATGTGTATCTCGGTAATCTAATTTGTGCCATATAGCCGGGGTGTGCTGGTGGGGGGGTCCTCCTGGCTGGTGGTCGTCTCAGGTGACGCTTTTCAAAAATTTCAAACTCCTAAAAACGTTACAATGAAGCAGTGGGCATCACGATGATGCATATTCTAGCTCAGTTGTGGACGTTCTTCAAGAAAAAGACAAAATCCTGTATCGCTTATCCAGAAAATTATCCTGAAAGGCCAAGCAAAAGGTGGCAGCGTCACCTGAGACAGTCACCGTAGCCCACCTCCTGGCTTCTCTCAAAAATTTAGACTGAAAAATTTGATGTTTGACTAACATCCAATGCCCACAATATGGGTATCAGTCGGAAGCCGACGAAAAGATAAACAAGATCGCAATAGATCAAAGTTCCGGTAGCGCACACACTTTCAAAATCCCCGGACTCCCTAATCCACAGAACCTCCAGCGAACTCTTAAAACTAGATAGTAGACGATCAAATCTCCTGAAAAAATTTTAAAACCCCCAGAACCCCCAGAATCTCCATCAAAAATTTGAAACTAAATATTATGTAGTTACGGATCAAATCTCATCAAAAAGTTAAGAACCCCCAGAACCCCCAGAACCCCCATCAAAAAATGAAATTACACATAGTTATAGATCAAATCTCTACAAAAAATTAAGAACCCTCAGAACCCCAAGAACTTCCATGAAAATAAAAGCTTCAAGAAAAACAATTGGTAGATCAGAACGCATCAAAAAGTGACTTTTATCTTGACATGGGGAACAAACACAATTTGATGCAAGGTCCAACCAAAAATATCTATGGTTTCGTTTAAATGAACTCACTCGGGGCGAAATATTGCCCCTTTTAGGGGTAACTTGTTTTGTATTGTCTGCGGCTTCTTTCAACGCATTCCTCTTTTTGTTTCTCTTTGTTTCATTGCTGTCCGTGACTACATTCCAAAAACAGAAATACAGTAGATGAAGAAGCGACAGTACAGAAGCGCCAGTGAACAAAGAGAGAGCTCCGCCGACGTTACTGATCAGTGTAGGTAGGCTGTAGACGTAAAATTCTTTAATTAACATGACGGTATAGCGATCAAACTGGATTTCCAGTTTGTATTGACCATCAGGATTTATTGTAGTGATAGTTTGAAAGTGCCATGTATGGCAAGATGGAATTAGCCGGTTGCGACAGTTTTCGTAGTTTACACCGGCTTCCTTCAATTTATCCAGTGATCCATTTTGACTCATAAGATTAACGAACCTTTCTCCCAAATTCAAATCACAATATCGGTCGAAGTGTTGATAGTTGGAACCGTTGAATACAGAGCAATTTATTAGAGGTGTGAAATATTTATCATTGAGGCAGTAGGTGAAATAAGCGAAACGATCGTCGACGGTGTTGGTGCATGGGCGATTGGGTCTATTGAGGAGTTCAGTTTCTTCAACCAAAACAATCAAATAGGATGCCTGGTCTAGCTGAATCCAAGCTGGAAAGGAATACTCCATTGGTTTCCCCACCAAAACCTTTGCATGAAAAGGATTAGTACTGTAGTTAAGACTATTCCACTGCTTGATATTGTTAACCATGATGGTAGTGCTGATTGACAGCATTGCCTTACCGGTTGCTGGATTTATTGTGTCCTCAGCCAGATTTTTCAGATTAGTACGATAATAACAAGGTCCACTGCTGCCAAAGTTTACAGAAACGTCTTCGTTGATGTTTTCAAAATTTTGAGCCGCTTTAAAACTAACCGGAAGCATAAGTCGATGCAAAACTGGCTGCAGCGTTGTCTCATTTAGATCTAGCATAATTCGTTTGAACTTATGTTTTCCCAAAAGGTAGCTTTCCGGTGGTGGCTCGTTGAATTCGCGAAACTGTACAGTGAGCAAAGATGAGACAAAGTATAGTGAGTCGGAGTCAAAGCCCAGTTCAGCTGCTTTGGTCTCATTGGCCCAACTATTTGGACAAATATGGAGGTCCGGGATATAGGTTATTGGATGTCGTTCAAGACTGAAGGCAGTTGGATATTCCTTGTATTCATCTATGGCTAACGCCAGCTGCAAAGCTAAGACAGCCGCTGATACTGTCATCAGTAGCGCCCATATTATTCGTGCTGACAAAGAAGGGCTGTGGAAGAAATCTCGAATACCGTGAATTGTTGTGTTTTCTGCAAATTGCTTGATTAGGTTCTTCATATCTACGGAAGTTATAAAATGAAATTTGAGCTGCTATTTACCCAAGCCTGACTCTTTGGTGTAGTTTGACAAATGATGGTCGCATTTGCGATGTACTAGTTAATCCAGATAATTGATACTGTATTAGTTTTTCTGTCATGCTTTACCTAGTCATAAAGGCTTCACGTTTGGGTGATTTGTCAAAACAGCAAAACTAATAGATATTGGGTAATAGCTTAATAGTATGCATAATGCACAGTAACAAACAGTGGATGCTTTCGAAAAATATATGTAATAAAATGGGGTCTACTAGTCTTGTTTTACCGAACGATAGAGCACTGGTTTAACTCCTTTATGCCTCCCAAATCCACCAGGTTAAAACCAATAGCAATTCCAGGTGCTCGACTATTAGATGATTCCGTGTAACCCTTCGTTACACAAATACGTAGCTGGTCCAATTCCTAACTATAAACCTATTCAGAATCAGCCGTTAAGGTTTTACAAGGTTTTAATAATTCTAGCTAAATATCAGTTAACAATATACGTAAATATACAATAATAATAGAGACAATTATAATGGCGAACATGGAGATAAAGATTAGGATACAAGTTATAACAAGAACATCTATTTTGATCAGAAATTAGTCAAGCTATTCAAAGAGCATTATTCTATATGTCGACACAAAAGATACGAACTCAAAAATTCCTTTTACGACCGGTCAGTGTGAAGAATAGGAATACACATTCAGCCTAAGTTTTAGAAGTTCTTTGAAAGTCTCAACTCAAAACTCACGATCCAGCTTACTCATTAGATTACCTTCCAGGTGATTCAGGCAGTGACAGCAGAAACAGATGGGATCCGGTAGAGAGAGTGATTGGCACAATAAGGTCACAGCTAATGTAAAGGAATCCGGGTTGGCAGCAAATTAAAAATGCAGTGCAAGACACTCAGGTCAATCCTCTAAGTTTGATACCGGCGCTCACCGAGTATCTGGTCTTCGCGACCCACAACAAATCCAATCCAACAGGCTATACAAAGCTATACAAGCTATACACTTCAGACAAAGGCGCAAACCACAATTCACCAAGGCTGCCCAAGACTGAAGTCCTGTTCTTCCTTCGAACTGGCCTTCAGTCAGAACTCCGTTAGAGGGCGCTCCAAACCTTTTGAATTGTCCATTCGCTGATTCTCTACCGTATCCTTGTTTTTGTCGGCTCTCTTTGTTTTCGTCAGAGAGCCGACTCAGCTTGGTGTCGAAAGAAGTTGCGTAACGTTTGGGGTCAATTTCGATTACTTTAGGGCTTTTCTCAAGGCTCCCCTTAGACGATTTCTTTTCTAATTCCCTTTCCAGAAAGTACTCAGGTGGAAATCCAGATAACATCACAATCACAGACTTATTCAAACAGATTCAAATACGTCACACAATGTATGTACAAGAAGAACCATAAAATTTACCACTTAAAATACCTGGTCAGTTCAGCCCGGTCAATTCAAATTTTAGGTAGCTAAGTCCAGATCAATTCAAAAAGGAAAATCCAGAATACCTAGCTAATCCTCAAAACCTTAAAAACGAGTCACTAAATATGTTACCAAACAGAACAAATATTGTAGTTCTTTGACTTCAACATTCCCTTCTTAAGACTCGAGAAATCCATAAAAATTGTTCCATGCCAGTAAGCAGATTTTGCTGCCTCCACATATATATTGCCTAGTAGTCTATTAGCTACCGTTGTAGACTGCAGAATTTATTTTCATAAGCACTTGTCTGTACAGTTAAAAACTAATTCATAGTGTACGACATTGGAGTGAATTAGTTTCAATCCAGTTTCAATCCAAGGAAACATCTCGTCACAGCAAACAAGCAAGAGTTTTGTGCAAAAGTGATCTGGTCGGCGCAGAATTTAGGCTGGCATCGAAATTGTTACCTACGTACAACAATAGGCCTGCTGCGAGCTAAACATTCTTGTAGGCGTAAGGTGGTTCGGTACAGTTCAAGTAAAGGCATGGAATTTAGTGAGGTCACTGTAAGTTAAAGGAGCGTTTTGCAATGGGCCTCAAATTTGACCACAAACGGTAATCACCTGTATTACCGAATAAAGAACCTCATAAACCATGTAGTAATTGTTGTCAACTGCAAAACTGTGCATAACTGTATCGTAGTACTAATATTTATGTAGTATGCCTGCTTATCTACGTACTATTGTTCATGCACTTGCACACAACTCATATTACTATGGATATATTGTTCCTACCGTTAAGCTCTTCTATGGAAACCTAATTTGCATAAAATCCACATATACTCTGTTTACTAAGAGCCTGTGTATTTTATACGAAGGTATGTGTATATCATTCCACAAGTGTTAAATGCACATTTAAACTGATTATAGTAGACCTGCTGCGTCGTAACGCAGTAGGAAAAACGAACAATCACGGACAGATATACAGTATAGTCTTTTATGCGAAAAACCTTTCAATATCACCGATTTCTGTTAAATTATGGCTGCTGAAATAAAAGTTGAGTAGCACCAAAGCTACTTACACCCGGTTCATACGTTTTGTGCTGTTGTGTTTTGTGCTTTTGTCTTTTTCCATGAGTGCTTTGTGCTTTGTCCTTTTCCATTGTAGTTGATGGTTCTACCAATTGCCTTTTGTGCTGTGTGCTTTGCGCTCACGAAGATGCGTTCAACCTTCTCGTAGGGACAGTGATAAACATAAATCACGAGACCTAGTCACCAGACGTATTGAAGCATAGAAGGCATGCATTATTCAGCACGAATTTAATGGAAAAGCAAGTTTTTTTAACAAATGTGCACGAAGCACTGTGCCTTTTCAAAATGCAAAAGCCGAAAATCAAAAAGCACAAAGTACAATGCACAGAAGTACAAAGCATGAACAAAAGATGAGATCAGGGCCGACTTTTAAGTCCCGGCCCGGATCACATTTTAATATTTAGATCTGACAGGATCGGTCATGTGCCAAACATTTCTAGCCCTAACACGGCCCGGCTCTGTTTGCCGTTTAGGTCAGCGCGGCCAGGCCCGACCCTGAAAAGCCCTGACTGTTTGAAAAATGTTCCTAAGTTCTACCGCACTGTATGTAGTAATTCTCGGGATCCCAAGTTCTCTTATATTCTCTCAAGCATAAAATTCTGTGGATGTATGTCAGAGTACGAACTGAATAAAAAATGTATAATCTATAATTTAATTCAAAATATTTGTTTTGGTTTAGCCTGTCTACACACATTTTGACTTCCCAAATTTGCTTAATATTTTGTCGGCAAAGGGACAAAGCAAAGACAATCTTTGTAAATGCATAATGTATGTGTAATAGATTAACACGTAGAAAACCTGTTGGGAATTGCACGGCCGTACTCTCGGGAACTGCAGGTCCGGCCCGGCTCTTACTAATTGTAACTCAGGTCTCTGCGGCCCGCGGTCCTGATCTCATCTCCACCGGGCTTAAATGTTAACTGTGTCACAGCAATTAGACTTCTGTTAGCAGGGAGGGGATCTGGTAACTAGCAGTCCATCACTACAAACTGCGTACCCAATACTTGACACAAAATGTGTATAAAAAAAGCTGTGAACTTAAACAGCATTTACCACGCATCAGAATCCCATAAGCTTGCTGATGTTGTTGATAGGCTATGTTGTAACCTCTATAGACAAAGACAAATGCTGTTCTGACAGGTTATGCTACATAACGATCAAATATGCTTTACTGAATACTATTTTTTAAACAACTCCTGTGATTTTCAAAGGCCTTGCATAGGCCAAACTTATGAAAAACTGAAAATGGGACTCTTACTGCTGTCTCTAACAATGCTATTGTGTTGCTTCTATTAGAACGCAATTCTGCATTTAAGTCGAATAGTTTGCAGTATCTTTGTTGCATCGCACAGCTTTAAATTCACATCATAGCGTCAGCAGTCTTGTTTTGTTAATCGTCCATGGTTGCATCAAAGGCAAAGTAAACTAGTAAGGTATTATCCTTTATCCTTTACTGATTTCAATGCAGGCAATTTACGACAAGACAAGTCATATTTAAAGCGTTCAAGGTAGAACAGATTTTGCAGCCAAGAAATCTCCGTTCAAAGTGATGGTGGTAAGGGCAATCCAGCTACCACTGTAGTAGTCGTTGATTGAGGCACTGTTCAACTTCGATGCAATCTTCTCGAGTGCGTCCTGTTGTCCTGAAGCACCGCTGTCGACAACCAGAGATGCTGAAGTGGGACCCCACATGAAGGCGTTATCCAACCATCCACTATGAATTGAGGTCACATGACATCCGGTGTCCAAGTTGGAGTTGCTGTTGATTTTCTCAGTGGCTTGTTTGGCAACTCTGGTCACATAGGTGTTTGCACCAACTCCCTCAGTTGCTTCGCTGCCATACCAGATTTCGTCCAGAGTAACACGCCAGACTCCTCTAGATGCCTCTGCGCCAAATTCAGCTGCAGGAGTTCCACTTCCAGAGCAACCGGTGGATCCACCCGATGATGGGTTGGAACTGGATGGGACCCACCAGTTTGTGGTCAGTCCGGTTGAGGCGCATTGGTTGGCTTCCAGAACTTGATAGGTGGTATCGATGAGGCTGTTCCATTTGCTGGTATAGTCTTCTCCGCTTCCAAACGTAGACTTGTAGGCATCCATGTAGTCACGGAAGACGCGCCAATGTCCGGGTGAAAAGTAAGAAGGATTACTGCAATCCCAGCCGCCCCAGCAACTGCCCAGCTTAAGCATCAGCTTTCCGGACTCAGTCACAGTGTTGAAATCAATGAAAGCCTTGCAGCTTTGATAGGCCCAATCAGCAACCTCATTCCACCAGGAGTATCCCTTTCCTTTGGTTGCCTGCACAAGAAGGATCATACCAAGTATGGCGTCTTCATCACCGTCCGGTGCAGCTCCTGTACCCCAGACGCTCAAACTGTCACTGAATTTCCAGTGTGGCAAACAGTTGGACCCGCTGCAATAACCACCACTCTGACAGCTTGATCCATCGCCACTTTTTTCGCACATGGCTTTCCAACCATTGAAAAGTTCGAGAGCATAGTTGACATTGGTGTCGTCGTTAGCTCCTTGGGCGGCTACAGTTGCACCAGCTATCAAAAGTCCGTATCCCTGCCCTTCTGAAATAACCCCACCAGCAGCACCACCTGAACTGTGAACAACTCTTATGTTGCCCAAGCTGTTACTGCCTAGTGTAGACGAAAGGCTGTTTACAAATTGCTCAAGAACGTCAGAGCTGGATTTGAGGGATGTAGTTGGTTTAAGAAAATCACCGCTGGCTTCACCACTATCGGCATCAGTATCATCTCCATCATCGCCGTCGTCGGTATCATTGTCGTTGTTATCCTCATCACCGTCGTTGTCGTCAGTACCACTGGTTTCGTCCCCAGTATCAGTGTCAGTATCATCATCGCAATCATCGTCGTCGTTCCCGCTGTCTTCTTCGCTTGGTTCTCCGCTGACTTCTTCACTGGGTTCTCCACTGACTTCCTCGCTCGCCTCACCGCTGACTTCCTCGCTCGCCTCACCGCTGACTTCTTCGCTTGGTTCACCGCTGACTTCTTCGCTCGGTTCACCGCTGACTTCTTCGCTCGGTTCACCGCTGACTTCTTCGCTTGGCTCTTCACTGGATTCCTCACTTTGCTCTTCACTGACTTCGTCGCCACCGGATTCGCAGGAAACCGTTGCATCAGTTGCCCCTCGAACGTTGAAACCAAAATTTGAAGTTTGATAGGAAGCCAATTGAACGGTGTAGTCTTCACCAGCCTGTCCCGTGATCTTGGCGTTCCAGATCTCGTTTTCACTGATGGTTCCGCCGCTTGCAACAGTCACTGTTGCCTTTGCATTAGGAGTCCATGGACTGACATTGACTCGTACGGTGCACCCACTGTTCCAACAGCTTTTCTGCACAGTACACGCTGACTGTACAGTATTGACAAGGGCACATAGACAAAGCAACTGAGGTAGCAGTGCCTAAAAGTACAGAAACTTATATGCATACCACTATTAAGTTTATTCCAATAATAAGCATTTGTTCATTCTCTGCTTGATGGAAATGGTAATTATTTTAAAGCCTTAGACAGTTATTCAAAAGCGCATGCTTAAAAAATGTAGATGTTTCACCATTTTTACAGCAATTTGAACAAAACGCCATTCAAAACTATAAGACTATAAAATTAATTAATTATAAAATTAATTATTTAATTATAAAATTAAAATTAAGTACTAATTATACCATAATTAGAGTATTTCTGATGTAGGCTAGACATTAGTTTACAACCAAGGCCTAAAACTGACCTGTAGCAGGAGCTTCATTTTGTCGAATGGTTTTTGAAGTTAGAAGAATAACGTGCTCTAATTCTGTCAGCGCGTCGTTTTATAGTAGAAATGGTTAATATGGCCTTTCTATCCTAAATAACAGATATCAGATGAGTAAACAAGTGGGCACATACAGACTGCGTTCACGGATTTCACCTTAGCATTTACGTAGGTCAGACCACCCCTTTTAAAGGTCAGCATAAAACCAGCACTTATCCCGGCAAACAGGTGAGTCAGCCTCAATTCCGTTCAAAGTAGCGGGTAGGTAAAAACCATGATCACGTTTTCGTTCTGGCAAATTTAGAATGTTTCAAGAAATAAGGTAGGGTTCAGTTCGGTTTTTCAATGCACTGGATTGAGCTAGCATACGTTGATAAGTGAGCATTCTTGTTTTAAAGCGTAATAGTGTCAGAAGTACTGTTGAGACGTACATACAGTGTCGTTTGTCTCGGATGGTCGTGAATTAGTGACAAAGACATTTTTAAAGCGATTGTGTTTCATACAGGTCGCAGTCCTGTGAGTCATGTTATTGACAGCTATGCTATTGACAGCTTTGTTTACGACGGTAGAAAATGGAAAGCTTTCACATTCTCACTTAAAAATGTATGTTTCAGTTCAGAGGAGTTTGAGTTTAGCAAAGGTGACAAAGTACTTTTCCAAATATCTTCCCGTTAGGAAGCATTCGGTCCACTGGCCGGGCGGATTGGGCCGACATCCATTCATTAGCGGACCGGGCCGGGCCGAGAAATTTTTTAAATGCGGGCCGGAGCGGCTCAAAACGACTCTAAGACAATGTTGTGAAAGCACTAAAATTAGCAAAATTTACTCATTCTGGTTATTTTACAGCAAAATTTAACATGTCGTAGTATAATTT